>JAANDH010001058.1:0-93374 GCA_011799765.1 Nymphaea thermarum
CGCATATAGAATCAAAAGGATGTTTAAGTTAAAATGAAATGCATCAATGATGAACATAGCCCTTGGGTTGATTACCCCCGGTAAAGGGGAACGGTCAATCCTCGTACCGACGGGCGAGTCCCTTTCTTTCCTATTTCAAAACAAAACCTCATTTTTCTAGAGCACTCCAAAATCAATGAAAAATTTGGGATGCAAACAGGGGGTTGTATAACCAGACAATTCTTTGCTGACTCTCAATGCCTTTCCTACAGAAAGCACATATAGACGCAAGAGCGATCCCAGAACGTTGAGATCTTACTTTAGTTGGAGACCTATTAAAACTCCCATTGTAGGAGAACCAACATGCTCCTGGAACTGTGAGAGAATCCCAAAGTTTACTGCGGCACCCTGGCCACTGCTCAAAGTTTCTGCCGTAACACGATTCACCCATCAGATTTCCATATCAATCCAACATTGCCTTGATCTAGCTGATCTATGCATATTTCCCGTACACCCAACTGATTGTAAAACTCTAGATTATCCTTATATTTAGCAATACCTTCACTAACTAATAATCCAATTATCAGCTTCACTTAAATGACTTTTCGCCAGGGATTTCATTAATCAAGGCATTTCCTATACCAGTAGGGATGTTCAATGAGTCAACGGACTCGAACTCACCCAGCTAAACTCGACTTGAGCTTGGCTCATTTAATAAACGAGTCTGAGTTCGAGTTAAGAAATGAACTTGCTTGTTTTAATGAACCGAGCTCAAGCCGGGCAGGCTCGGATAGGTTAAACTCGTTTAGTCTCATAGAATAAAAAATATATATGTACAACATACTGCACTATGCTATCATGGATGAAGACTTGTCCTAATAGGTTAACACTACACTTCTGACATTTATAATATGCAAGTTAAGAAACATATAATTATCATGCAGAAAGGAGTTTACACCAAAGTTCTAGCTGATCAAATTTCAAGTAGAACATTAGATATCCATACAAAAATAGACAATTTATATCATTAATTAGAAAATTGATCCAAGATTAGAGAAGGAAGATCTGATATTATGCACAGACCTCAAAAATCTGAGGATCATGAACGCAATTAAAGGGACAGGCCTTATTGTGTGACGTCCCACATGTTCCATGTAGTGGCAGAACCAAAAATAAATAAATAAATAAATAAATAAATAAATAAATAAATAAATATATATATATATATATATATATATATATATAATCACTAATACTTCAATTAAAAGTGTTAAAGGGCAACAAGTATTGACACTTTTATTAGTATTGGCAAGTGCCCTCATTGATTGCGTGGTAAGCTACCATAAAACCTCCCCCCCCCCCCCCCCCCCCCCCCCCGGGTCTTTTTGCGGATATAAGATTCGAACAAGATATACCATTTACTATTATTTGATTCAAATGAAATTTGTCAGATGGTCACATACTATTATCTGATTCAAATGAAATATTATCATATGTCAAATTCGTCAGATCTTCACATACTTGGATTAAGTATTTAAATATGGATGAAGAAATATGTATGTCATAACTAAACTTAATTTTTAAATTTCCGAACCGTATGCATTACGATAAGTTAAAGATCGACTTCCAAAATGTGTTAAACTCTTCATACACATAATGTTATTTCTTTATGTCCAAGTTCTGTGATCAGCCAAGTAGGGGCCGGCCCTTAAATTTTCAAAAATTATGTGTTTTTAAAAATAATTTATTTAGTATCTAAAAATTTAAAAAATTATATTTTGACTCGTAAAGCTGATACTTGAACTTCTGGGCCGTGTTCAGTCCTCGGTACTTGTCTCCGGACAGCTGAAGGGTCCGTGCGAGTATCAAGAGGAGCTTCTTTTTATGACAAGCTTTTTGAATTTCCACAACTTTATTGGGGGAATAGTATAAAGGAAAATCGTCTAAACCTGGCGTATTTTATTCTTAAAAAGACAGAAAGACCAGGAAAGATTTTCTCCGAACCACACTAATTTGTTGTGTTCTTTTATATAATTTTTTTCCAATCGGTCTTTCATTCTTTTATTTTGTGGCGATTTGTACATTAGCTTTCTTGTTCAAATAAGCACGCAAATTTATGTGCTTTCTCCCACGGTTGCCTTGTGCTACTTTGTGTCTATATTTGAAGAATGGCGAGTGATTTGGACATGAAACCGTGACTCCTGGAGTTATTCTTAAAAATATTCACATTTTTGTCACAATTTTGCCTTCTGAAAAGAGGTCGTTCCTATAAAATTGTTCTTCGACTCAGGGACTGAGAAACTCTGTGTACGTCATTCTTCCCAGTTCTTCATAAATGGAAAGAAAAAACAATAGCTTTTTGCGATTTATTGTATAATTCTTCTAATATCTTTCTGCCGACTCATTCCACAGATTTACAGAATCAACAGCTCTGTCAATTCGATTCTCTAACCAAATTTGCAGCACAGAGGATTCTATTCCCAAACCAATTTTGTCGAACAGATTGTATGATACTTTCTACAATTTCTTCAAGAACAGAGTGAGACGCCTTCTGCTGCACTCTATCAGTCCTTAGTCACAACGAACATCAAGCAGTAACCACGATTCTCCTGAATCGCTTTAATGGCTCAAGGGTACGTTCTATTTTAGTTTGCGATTGTTTCAATTCAATTTTCAGTATCGACCTTGAAATTCGGCCATGAACGCCATCTAAGTCGTTTGCTTAATAGACAGTCACCATTGAATCATTCGTTTATAACGCATCATCCTTTAACCATAGCAAGTTCTGCGCACATTTTCAAATCCCAAAAAGTCGTGAATCTCGTCAACAGGAAATCCAAGAGTTCATTCCCAACAAAAGAATGTCGAGATCGGGTTCAAGCGGCATTTTCAATTTGGCAGCTCAAGTCATGAGATCTTCTTCAGCGTGCCAATGTGATCAAGCATCTTGGAAATCATACCCATTTTGCAGGAAGATATGAAAGAGGTAACAGAAGTACCCACTGATCACATAACCCACAAAGGAGTACTAGCTTAGCTTGTCATTACAAACTGTAAAAGAAGAAAAGAAAAAGCAAAGTGAGATCAATGGCAGATGTACTGAAGTATTATGCCTAATCGGTTTTCTGAAGACTAAGAAGGTTGGGGAGGGTGCTGTTGCTGTTCATGGTGAGGGCCCGGCTGGTGGAGCTGCTGGCTTCGGTCCTGTTCAGGCTTCTGAGGGGAGGCCGTCGGGAAGAGATTGACAGGCTCCGAGTTGCCGATCTTACCGGCCTCCAATGGCGTCCCTGCCACATAGCCTGTGCGAAGGCCTTCGTCCTCAGAGACCTTGGCTTGAGCTGCCGCGTACTTCCAATCCTCCTTGCTCTTTGCCATCTCTCTCTCTCCCCCCCTCTTTTTTTGGGTTCAGAGATACCCTTTCCTGGAGTCTGTTAAATGCAATAAACTGGGAGGTGGAGGAGCTGACGCTTCTGGAACAAGGTACATCTCTCCAACGCGTGTAACTCTTTGGCTCTACGTGTGAAAGAATAAGACACAATCTTGAACAAGGGCGGCAGGTGTCTGTGTATAATTGTGCATGACGTTTCTGCCAGTGGAGAGATTGAGAAGCAACGATTGTAAGATGAAATATGCGGAAAGATGGTCTCATCTCACTCTTTGTAGATAAAATTTAATAGTAGAGAGAGAGAGATTTTCTTGCTTCACAAAAAGGTACAGCTTTCTTTTGTATTTCTAATGACAGATGAATGATTTCTGCTACTTGTTTGGTCCTAATAAGAATCACCAAACTATAGCATCAAGACATCACCAAGCCTAACATTACAGTTCATATATTCGAGGTAGTTGTACTGGAACCCATACTCCCACGCCGGGAATCAACCTTGCAACTATGCTGTCTGCAACTATAAACATAAGATCGAGAAAAAAATATGAACAAACACAATTCAAGAATACTGAGACCGGCCAAAAGCCAATAGAAGTAATCTAGGTGTGCTTTGTTAAGATTGTTGGAGAACCAACTTGTTCCACCAGTAGCACTGCTCAGTTTCTCTATAAGGGAGATCAGAAAACTACTTAAGAAGTATCCCACCCCCAGTGTGCTGAGATAGAGAGCAATCCCCATGCTTCTCAATGCTTCTGGCATCTCATCATAGAAGAACTCTTGCAATCCCACGATTGTAAACACATCAGCCAGTCCACATATGAGATACTGAGGCAGTAGCCACCATATCGTCATGGGCACTGTCGCTTCAGGTAGATCTATTAGGCCTGCTTCTCTTGCAATCTCAAGTCGCATCCGCTCCACCAGAGCTGCCACCACCATACACAACACTGACAAGAGCATCCCAGTTCCTAACCTCTGAAGCTTAGTAATGCCAGTAGAAATCCCTGTAAAATGCCTAGCAATGGGAACCAGGATTCCTTCATAGAATGGAATGAACAGTAATATACTGACACCAATGAAGCTCTGCAGAGCTGCTGCCGGCAAAACAAAACTTGAGCCGATAGTTCTGTCCATGGTGCTAGCTTGCTTTGTGAAGAAAGTTGAACCCTGAGCATACACAACTCCGTACATCAGACATGTAGCCCATATGGGGATCAAGTGTAAAACTCCTTTCACCTCTTCCACTTGTGCAACAGAGCATACTGACCAACTGCTTCTCTTCCGTGGCGCGAAGCAATCAGATTTCAGTGGTATAGCAGCTTTGTTAAGGAACCTACACAAAAGGGGAAAGAATAAAGATCTGGCATAACTGTAATCATGTAACAAACGTTTAATCAAGAAGATGTTCTCCGTAATTAAAAGCCTTTTCTTGGTGTTCTGGATTTCAAAGTAGTGGATACAAAATATATATGGATTTCAAGTCTAATTCAGAAATTTCATTCAGAACCGCCATATATTTGCATGCCTAAATATTACGAAGGAATGTCTCAGTGATGCTGAATCAAAAGGATAACAAAAGCCTATGCCTCAAAGACGAATTTTTTCCTTTTAAAATGTCGCCACTTGTTTTCAGTAGCCATTACAATGCCTCTATTTCTAAGAAGTCCATTCATTCTGCAATTGAGAGAAAAATGCAAAATCATGCTTGAAAGTTGAAAGCAATGAACAAAGAAAGCTTCACGCTGAAGAGAGTAAAACACGGCGACACAATTAACCAAACGAGGCACTAACCTTAGAAAGGTGCATGAAATTAATCAACTCAACGAATGGTGTGTTTCCTCTTAAAAACAAAACATGTCCGCATGGTCCAAAACAATTATGCAGGCTTCAAATTGAAGGTTTAAAAAAATTCTGCAGGCTTTATGATTCAAGAAGGAATCAGCGTCCACTTATAGCTTGTTATGCCCTTAACCAACAGTATTGATGAGACCTGCTTTTCTTGGGAATGCAGTATACAGAAAAGTTTGAAACGACTTTTACCTGAATTGCCTAGTAAGGCCAGAGGAAAGATCAAAATCTTCTACAGGCCATCGTGACTTGCGGATGGCGACAACAAATACTTGCAGGATTCTTGTGAAGGGACTCTCTTCTTGAGCCAGACTGAAACGGTAAGTAAAGGTTCCAACCAAGAAAATTATGAGACCCAATGCCATTACCAGACATGGGATGCCATAACCAAGCCCCCAGCCCATGTCTTCTTGGATATAAGTTAGCACCATTATGGAAACTGTATTCGCAAAACATAACGCAAAATACCACCAATTGAAAAACGAACTCTTGGCCTTGTGCTCTGCCGGATTGGTCTCATCAAACTGATCTGCACCGAATGCTTGGACACATGGTTTGTGGCCTCCTTGGCCTATGGCAACTAAGTAGAGCGAGAAGAAAAAGAACGCCACTTTAAACTTGGACGGAGAACAAGAAGAACTGGCACTATTGCAGCCAAAAGGAAGTACTGCTGATAGAGTTAAGAAAACCAAACCCTGAATTGAATAACAGTCTCAGTCTAATTGAAACATTAGAAACAGGCTTTAGATACATAAACAAGTAGATCATGCTGTCACAAACATATTTGTTCTTGACACAGCCCCTGCCGGAGATATCAATTGGTCGGACTAAACGTTTAACCAGAAAATTAACTCCGATTGCTCTCTGTTTTGGTAATGAAAACAGGATTATATTAGTGATCATCAGATGCAGGTTTCGCTTGCAGATTAGTATCCCAAACGGAAGTAACATGGACTCTCTTTTCATAACTAAGAGAGAGAGAGAGAGAGAGAGAGAGAGAGGTGGTCATGTTTTCCTTACAAGGACGTAGATGAGGGAAGAGAAGATGATGGTTCTGTATCTTCCCAGCCAGGCATCCGCCACAAACGCTCCAAACAGAGGGAGCATCCATCCGACTCCTGCCCACACGTTGGCGTTCTCTGCTGCCGACGCGTTCGACAGGTGAAGGGTTCCGGTGAGGTATGTGATGAGGTTTGAGGAGATCCCATAGTAGGCAAACCTCTCCGACATCTCAACGCCTTCCGCCGCTCAACCAATCGATCAGCAAGATGCCAAAAATCCCCAACATCAGAAAAAGACAATCTTCGTTAGTGAATCTTCTGAACACACTAACTTATCCAGAAAAACCGGTATAATAAGTTCGAGATATTGCATTGTGGAGCATAATATCGATATCCCAACTTATCTAGATATTTTGGCAAGTTGGTGCACCTAAAATCCCACTAGTTTCCATTATTGGCAGTGAGGTTCAGTCAAAGATCTCCCCTCTTTTTGTCTGGCATTCTTGTCTCCTTTTTTTGACAGGACAAAGAAGAACAAACCACATAATTTCGTAAGACTAGAGAGATCCTTCACAGGGCATTTGATTCGCTCAAACTTAGATTGAGATTGATTGGCCAAAAAAAAGAGTACCCAGCACGAATCACTTAATTTGGAAGTCAAGACAAATCAGTTTACTCAGAGAAGTCGAGCTCTCTTAGATTTATAATGTGCATTAATGAGAGACAGAGGATTCTTTGTGCTTCTTACCTATCATGAACAAAGAGGATCTCCACCTGCCAGATCTCGATCGGACAGACCGGTGACCTCTGAAATCAACGGCACCCTCTACGTAGTAATCGCCACCCTCCTCACCACCACTACCACCACCAAGAAGAGGAGATGAGGTTGCAGGGATTGCCATTAGACGACTTCCTCCTCAACGGTCGCTGCTGCGATGTGAAACGCTGTTGCGCTCTGGTTTTCTCAGAGCACGTTACTGTCACCCTGTTGGTCGTTTGGCCACTCGGAGAAAGACAGCCGGCAATGGCGGCAGCAGTATTCCAGCCCATTGTCTCTCAGCAAAATATTCGGGAAGAAAATTTTCGACATAGAACCCACAAATTGGCACTAATCCGAAAGTGGGAGCGTTTCACTTCCAAGATTATCCCGACGATGCTTTTTTTTCAGTTCGTTTTGAATGAATAACAAGATTTAGATTTGATCTAGAGCACTCAACTTAGTGTCATATGTGTCACTTACTTTAAAAGAGTCATCACCTTAGTCCTTGTGGCACTTTAAAGTGAAAAATGTTACTTTATGTCTTGCTATTTGAGTTTTTCTTGTTGTGATCAACACCTACATTCAAATTGAAAATGTAGAAAACGTGGAGCTTTTCCTGACATTATACGAAAGTTGGGAGGATGTCAAAACTACTGAAATGACGCAGGCAACAGTCCAATCACTTGCAGTTATGACCTTGACACAGTGATCTCTTGGTTTATTCTGAAGCGGTGTTTTCATCATGCTGTTTTTGGTCAATAAAGCTTAGGTTAGGTAGGAACTAAAAAAGTCGATAAATTTATTTATTAGACAATAAGTGGGTGTTGGATGGTGTCGGAAATCGGAATTGAGATCTTAATTATATTATTGGGATGTTAACTGATTTGAAATTATTAGGTATCCCAAATCTGACCAATAAAAATGTTAAATCCACCGAATTTTAAGTAATATCCTTTTCATCCAAACTTTTTTCGAGTGGTTGATTCCACTGTTCTTAAAAGAACCCACTGGTCTTTTCACTATTTCAAGGTTCAAATTTGAGTCTTTAGATTAGTCGGACCACCTTGCGGCTAAAGACGCTACTACCTTTCCAAGTAAAAATATAAGGTTTGATCATTACAAAAGTTGAATTCACAAATTTTAGGTTAATCCTCCACATCAATCCTTAAATATGAGTTTTTGTTCATAAAGATCTCAAATCACTGTGCTAAAATAGGGTCTGTGTTTAAACCATCAGTCCCGTGTAAAATGAATCTTAAAACAGAAAATGCTATTCAAGGGTATGAAATACACCTCAAAATGACATATTTTTTTTTGTGACAATTTTTTTATATTAAAAAAGAAACCACTTAGATCTATTTTTTAATAAAAAATAATTTTTCTAGAGTCGGTAAAAAAATCTAAAATTAAATTTTGTTTACCCAGGAAGAAACGGGTTAACATTATTTGCTATCGCCAAATTACATTTTTATTGTTTTAAGTTTTAAGTTTTTTCTTTACTTTTTTGAGTTAATGAATACCCAAGAAATAAGCCAAAAAGAAAATTTCGAAAAAAAAAACTTTAAGAGTGCAACAACCAATACAAAGAAAAAAACGAGCTGTGGTTGAGGTTAAATTAAAAAATCTAGTTTTACATAAACAGTGTCATTTTCATGGTAAAATCAGAACTTGGCTTTCTATTGTAATTGCTTGTTGACATTAAATTATAAAAAAAATAAATTATAATTACCTGAAACAAACTGAAGCAAAAAAAAAAACTGCATTTAAGTAAAATAAAATATTAAGAGAATTAAAGCAATCAAATTACACAGACTCGAGGCCCATCCTACCTTCGAAACAGTTGTAAATTTTTCAGCTGCAGCTTTAGCAACCAAGAAAGCAGTCCAGAATGGAGCCCATATGCAAGGGAGGGATGGCACATGCACCCCTAATAGTTTAAAAGCTCACGTACGTATGCATCTATTTATATATTCAGACTTCCTTCAATTAAAATTGTACATATTAATAGTGCCCTTCTCAGCATACTATTCCCCTTCGAATGTCTTTGGCTTGGGGCAGGTGATCTATCGATTATTTTAATTAACTTTAGAATTTTTCTTTTCTTAAAAAAAAAACTCTGTACAAGGGAGGACTATTTTCTCCCTCAAATGGGTGACAATTTATCCAGATGAAACTTGTCGAAGATAAGTTGCCCCTGCAATCAATCATTTACTTTGAGCATGCTGTATAGCATGGTGCATTCATGTCGTAATTGTATTAATTGGATCTTGTCGAGTCTGATTGCATAAGGGTCCCAACTCCAAGGCTATTGGGTCCCATTGAGATTTTTTTTGTTTTTTGGATCATATGTGTCTCACACTATACACTTTCAATTGGCTGAACAACTTGCCCCAGCACACAAGTTTTTCCTTTTCTTGGATAAGGATGGATATGAGTTACATCAGATCTCGTCAACTGATCCAAATTCGGATAAATCCGGCTGGTTTTGCATCTGATTTTATGTTGGTCCATCGCGACTATCAAGTTCGGACCCGGTTCGGTCATGCCCATCAAGAAAAAAACTCACCATGTTTGTATGTGGGTTAGCCTGATCTTGATCCAGTAAGGCCTTAAAGTGTTATTATTAATCTAAAGATTGCGGATCTTAATCAGAAAATCGGTCCGGGCCTCAGTCTGGTAGGAAAACTTTGGATGCTAAACTGGATGTTGCATGTCAATCTGACCATGTAATTTGTCTAACTCCAACTCCTGACTGCATCATCGTCTTCACTTTCAACTTAAAAGCTTATGGTGTCTAAAGTACAGTTGCCCTCTTGTACATCCCAAGCAAGTAAAAATGACCTTTTTACCCCGCATGATTGAAGGTTGCTATTCCTTTATTCAAAAGTTAGAGATAAGCCAGTTGGGGAACCACATGTGAGACATGAGGGCAGAGGACTCAGAATCTTAAATTATACATATTTTAAAAATGACTTTTTTACCCCACATGATTGAAGGTCCCTATTCCTTTTAACAAAAGTTCAACAGAAGCCAGTTGGGGAGCCACATGTGAGATAGGAGGGGCACAAGACTCTTCTTCTGACTTGTCTAGATCTCAAATATATACATACTGAAGATGACTTTTTTTACCCCTCATGATTACAATTTTATGTGTGTTTTCCACATACTTAAAATTTTTTGCTCCACCACTGAAAGAGGCCGCGTGAAAGTATGCAGAAAGGGCACATGCGATCTGAGTTCTGTAATCCTTTGTTCGTTTTGGTGAATTTGTTTGTGGAATTTTACCACATAAATGTGGTCAAATTCATTATTTTTACTAGGAAAGCGCTATTAGAACATCTGCATGTCCAACAAGTGAATAGTCAGTAGAGGAACTATTTTACTTTTGCACTGTAATACTACAACTAAATGTTAATTGTGATTTTATGATTGATATTATATTACAAGAGTTGGTGTATTACTTTTCTCTCATTACAGTTCCAATAGTTCGTGAGATTCTCCAACAATTCATCAACAACTGTGAAAGTTCCACCTTCTTTATCGTCATCATTCAATTAGTTTTCACCATAGTAATATATCTTTTTCAGTTTACACTTTCTTTGTTCCCATGCATCCGTGACACATGTAATCACCTACCGTCACAATTACTGTTGAGTGAAAATATTCATCCTACAACAACATATATATATATATATATATATATATATATATATATATATATATATATATATATATATATATATATATATATATATACAGTCACATAGGTACTTCAATATGGTCAATATATATAGTTCCTATATCTAAAGTGAGAAGTTCGACACACTCTAGTACTTTTAAAACCAAAGCCGATCCAAATTGCTTAATTTTAAGTGATTTGATTTTTTCCAACTTAGTTTCATTCTTTTTTTAGAGTTACTGTTCATTAACATGTAATGTTTTTATTTAAAATCTCTTGTTTATTTAAATGTTGCTTTCATTTTGATTTTTTGTGTTATTTTGCATATATACATATTCCATTGTACCCCGTACCCACATTTTCTAAAGTTGTCACATTACTCATATATATACATATATCAATGTCAACATGTGATTAGTTGGTTCTATCAGTGGCTGAGCAAACCTCTTCCTCACATCGCGAAATTATCACAGCACAATATATGCTCCATACCCATGTTGATCAAACAATTGACAAAAAAAAAAAAAAAACATAAACCACATTATCAATGCCAAGAGACTATATTCACAATATTAATGAGACTGACGAATAGTGTTTACTTTTCTAAATGATTTCTAAGTCAATTATACTTAAAGTCTTAAAATTGAAAAATGAAACATGAAAATTGAAAGTAATTGGAACTTTGACAGTTTATTGTAATACTAAAGAAGAGAATTATACTGGATAATGACCATGCACAATAAATTACAAAAGGAAAAAAGAAATATACAAGTTATTTACAACTCATACTTTGAGGTGCAGACATATCGAATTTTACTCCAACCGTGTCTTCTAAGTCCTAACCTAGTTCAGGTCACCGGTTTCAAGAAGCAGTCATCATCTTCATTTTCAACAAACAATCTATTAGCCTAATATTTTTCAAAATGATCGAAACTTGTGCCATTTTCAAAGTACATCTTGTTGATAAACCCCTTGGTCTTGTCTTAAACATAACTTTCTGATTTTTTACCATAAAGCCCTGTACATGAAAACGTACTTAGCCTAGGTTTATATATACCAATTATGGTGAATTGAAATGTATATTGACTGTATATTTCAGTTCTCGCGTAATATTACCCTCACCGGACCTACACCCAAGTTTGTCTGAAAGCTGCAGCACCTGCATTCATATTCACAACCTGCACCTGTGTGATATAGCTTGTGACATCAAGGTAATGACTTCCGATCTTGTATAACATTAGGTAGAAGAAGTGAAATACGTTGACCATCAGTAAACATTTGAATTCAACAGAATCACATAATTTGCCTCGATGGTTTGGATTTGACAAGGAAGCTCTTGCAGCATGAAATGTTTAATCACTTGCTGCATTTAGAAACACCATCTCTCTGCTTATTTGTTCATATCATTTGTACAGAAATGAGCCCTCTGATTCTAGTACCCATCCTTAGAAGAAGGATATTTATTCCTGTAAATATAAGATTGTGCAAAGAAAACATACACGCACAACCCAAGAATGCTGAGTCCAGCCAAGAGCCAATAGAAGTAATCAAGATGGGCTTTATTTAGATTGGTGGAGAACCAACTGCCTCCACTTGTTGCACTGCTGAGCTTTTCTATCAGAGAAATAAGAAAACCACTCAAAAAGCTTCCCACTCCAAAAATGCTAAGATATAATGCAATTCCCATACTCCGCAAAGTGTTGGGCATCTGATCATAGAAGAACTCTTGCAATCCGACCATTGTGAAGGCCTCAGAAACTCCAAACAATATATATTGAGGGAGAAGCCACCATATGCTTATTGGTAATGTTACTGCAGGAAAGTCTATTAGACCAGAATCTTTTGCCACATTAACTCTCTTCAGCTCTACTAGAGCTGCCACTACCATCGACAATATTGAAAAGAACAGACCAGTTCCTATCCTTTGCAGCAGTGTAATGCCAGAAGGAACCCCAGTGAAACTCCTAGCAATCGGAACAAGGACTTGGTCATAGATTGGGATGAAAAGAACCACAGAAATTCCAATGAAGCATTGCAGAGATGCTGGTGGGACTAGGAAACTTGAACTGATTTTTCTGTCCATGGTAGAACCTTGTTTTGTGAAGAAAGTTGAGGACTGAGAAAAGAAAACTGCATACATTAAGCATGAGGCCCATATAGGAAATAAGCGTAATACACCCTTCACTTCTTCTACTTGTTCAACAGAGCATACGGTCCAGTTGTTCCTTTTGGATGGAAAGGAGCAATTTGGATTCAACGGCAGAGCAGCTCTGTTCAAGAAACTAAGCAACAGAGTGAATGTAAGAAGATATACTTTATGATATCTGAATGTCATGCTCTCTAAGGGGCTGCTACATTATGTTACTGTCCCATGCATTTAACTCAAAAATTGGTTAGATCCATTGGACATTTTAAAAAGCGTTCCATGAGTCTGCCCCATCTTTTAGGGCAGATGCATGGAACACTAACATGCTGTTACTGTTCCTAAACAGCCCCTAAGGGGTTCATGTAAATGGTGCCAAAGGTGTCTCTAGATGCACCCACAAACCAAAATAATTCAGAAATATCTGTGCAAAACTACAAAACTTTCCACAACTTTTAGTTTAGCAGTTACTATAATACAGAGTCACAGACCATGTCATCTACTGTCACAAAGAATCTGTGCTAGTAGATTTATGATGGAGTAATGGTATGCGGTCTTGTAAAATCATTGTCCTTTTTCATTCTTTCTGATAATTAGTGTGGGGTTTACATGAAACCATTTTCACACTATAAATCCTATAGCAACTGCATAGTATATCTGACCACAAGAATGATTTCCTCACAAATAAGAAGGGGTTTAAATGAAAAACCAAATCTGATGTCTTGTTTTCTGTTCATGCAAACCAAAAAAGAACGTGCCAATCAAATAATCACTAATACAAAATTTGACAATGCAACATCAGTTAGCAATTTATCTGCAACATCACTCTCTATAGAAAGGAATATCAGTTATCCTCCTTTCTGTACTACACATTTTTTTGCATGTCAAAGTGTAGATGGAACTATCATAGACAGGAGAGAGTGCTTCTGCCTTTAAGCACTAACGTAGAATCTGACAATAATATCATGATTTTGTGGAAGCAAAGGAAACAGCACACAGACTAGAAAAAACAAGAAAATTTGGCCATCTTTTTCACCTGAACTGCCTAGTAGCACCACGATCATGTTCTGATTCTTCTATAGGCCACTGCGATCTACGAACAGCTGCAACAAGCACTTGCACAATGCTTGTGAATGGACTTCCTTCTTGGGATAGTTTAAACCTATATGTAAATGTTCCAATCAAGAAAACAGCCAGCGACAATCCCATCGACAAGCATGTTATACCATATCCATATCCCCAACCTAGATATTCTTGAATGTAATTTACAGTGACCATGGAGACCAGACTTCCAGAACAAAGTCCAAAATACCACCAGTTGAAAAAAGAATTCTTAGGCATCTGCTCGAGGGGGCTAGACTCATCAAACTGGTCTGCGCCAAATGCTTGTGTGCAAGGTTTGTGTCCTCCTGCACCTATAGCAGCCAAGTACAGAGAGAAGAAGAAGAAAGCCACTTGAAACTCTGGTAGAGGAAGCCAGGCTGATCTGCCACTATGACCATTGGAACCAGGTGGGAGTATTGTTGATATAGTCAAGCAGGTCAAACCCTGAAGAATTCATATTTGTCCATCTTCAACATCAAAATAAACTTTTCTTAAGAATCTTATGAGCAAAGATACCAACATAGGACATCAACCTCATTACCCAAGTTGCAGAAACAAGCTCAATGTCAAAAAAGTTCAAGCAACACATATTAACAGGAAGAAGCCCTCAGAATAGTGCATTTTCAAGCTTGAATATGGAAACTTTACATCCAAGGACGATAACTTTTCCATGACAGTAGTGTCACTTGAATGCCTCCATGGGTCAAGATAAGCATCCCAACTTGGGAGACCTCGCTTTTCAACTCCCCCATGAACGGTGGAGCGTCACTTGGTTTGTGACTTTGTGTTATATCTACTTCATTTCATTAGCACCCTAGAGAAAATTATAGTTGCAGGCTCTTTGCTTAGTCAAACATCAAACCAGCTTGCTTATTTGGCACATGCCAAACATTGAATTTATTTTAGACGACCTTGAATCTTTTATAATCAAGTTTTCGATGACATACGAGCCACTAAGTTTGTTAATCATCGTAAAACACATCTGACCGTTTAAATTTTCTCAATTTGAAGACATTTTCACAGACAACATTGTCAAGTAAATTTCCACGAAGTGCGAACTAAGTGAAACCATTCAGCTTAAACAAACAGAACTTACAGGTTACAGCTGCAGTTCTTCAAACAGACAATTGCAAGTGTTCTCAGTCTAATCGAACCAGTAGAAATTTTTCTCAAAGTTCCTTCGCTAATAGTTTTCTTAATTTAGCTGATTCCCAATATCCATCTTCAATTTGTAAAGGAGCAGGGGCATCAATAGCCAATATTTCAGCAGAACTCGCGGTAAGATGCTTCACTAAAACCAATTATTCACAGCTGCGTGCATCTCGAGTTCAGGTCAAGCAAAAATTAATATATCGAATCCTGTAAGAGAATCATCCGCCACTGTGATGTTCTCAAAGGACTTCAACGGGGCATAGTGAAAGTAAGGTGCAAACAAAGCATCCAGGGGGTGGGGGGAGGGGGGAGAGAGAGAGAGAGAGATTTTTCTCTTACAAGGATGTAAAGCATGGAGGATATGAGGATGGTTCTGTAGCGGCCCAAGTAGGCATCGGCCACAAACGCCCCCAGCAGAGGAAGCATGGCCGACACACCTTGCCAAACGTTCACGTTCGCTGCAGCCACCGCGTTGGATTGGTGCAAAGGTCCCGTGAGGTAGCTGATGAGGTTGGAAGCGATCCCATAGTAAGCAAACCTCTCAGACACTTCAACACCTTCAGTTGCAAATGATTCCTATCAACCGTCAGCAAGATCCCCAAAATGGAACAGGAGAAGGAAGACGCAATTCTCATGCACCAACCAACATATATCCAGAAAATACTGAGATAAATTGGGATATTGCAGGGAATAAACACAACCATTTCGCTTCCCACCCTTTTCGTTGGAATGCTAGCACCAACTTTTAGATAGTGAAGCCGTCCCAACTGTGGGAATAAAACAGGATCGCAGACACACACACACTCTCTCTCTCTCTTCTTTCTTTTTGTTCTTTTCCGCTTACCGATTATGAAGAGGGAGGACTTCCATCCTCCCGATTTGGAGCGGATGGCAGGACAGCCTCTGAAATCGACGGTGTCATCGACATAGTCGCTACGACCGCCATCACCAAGCAAGGGAGATGCGACTTCAGAGATGGCCATGAGTCTTCTCACCAACCCCCCTTCTTCTCAACTCCTACTGCAGCGCATGGTCGTGACTCTTTCTTCTTCTTTCTCTTATGTTTTTCCTCCTTTCTGCTTCCAATTTTGTGGAGTCCCTGCTTGCGTCATCCACGGCACCTTGGAGGAGAGAATACAAGAAAAATGAAGCATCCTTTGTTCCTGATTCCTGATTTGCCTGTGAGAAATTTGATGTTGGGGGCTCTTGTGGACCCGTGACCAACCAGGTTAAGACAAGATCCAAAAGAAGCCAACTTCGATTGGGTGCTCTGGTAGCGAACCACAAAGGTTGATCTGTCTATTTTGTTGGTTGAACGACAGCCACAAAAGCTGCCACCAATTGAAAAATATAAACACTAGGACATGAGAAGTTGATTGCATCCTCCTTTTCAGAAAAAGGGTAACCGAACTCAAAACGTCAATTATCCATCTCATACTAAAAGGTCTGAATCTCAAAAGTCGAGTTCTTTTGTAAGGTTGACTTGAGGATGGGTATGTGTATATATATATATATATATATATATATATATATATATATATGAAGTAGAATAGGATATACTCCTGGCATGAATCTTAAAAGATATTTTCATAGAAGAATTATACCATTATTGGCTTTTCCATTGACAAAAGAATGTACACCATTATTGGTGATGTCACGAGAAGTCTTCCTCATTACTCACCAGCTGATCAGCAAGCATGTATTGGGATCAATGTTGTAAAACGCGATAAGACGAGGTGATGTGAGGTGTTAATTGAAGCATAAACTTCAGGGATAAATTTGTAAATTATATAATATTTATAAAAATTACAACAAAACGGAAAAAATTTGCTACAATACTAAGCATATTAATAAAAAAGAATGCACTACATATGGAAACCATAATAATTTGTAAACACAAACAAGAGTGCTTGCATAGTTAGCACATAGCACAACGTCCCCTAAACAATTAAATGCTATAGAACTATCATTGACAATCAAATAACCAAAACTAGAAAACCCAAGATTTTGTTTATAATATCCGCTAAGAGAAGAAGTAAATAACAAGTATTTGTGAACAATAACATAAGCATATTGAAATATGTATATGTACAAAAATTACAAAAAGTAATTAATTTATGCAATTATCAAGTGATATTTAACAAAATTCAAATGACTTTTTGTAGGCAATTGGTCAATTGTATCTTTATCATTGCCATCCTTTGTAATGGATGACAGTTCATCTCTTCATTTGAACCGTCCATACATGACTTCATTTTCCTTTTCCGTTGTTTCATCATCAAAATTCTCATGTTCTTACCTTCATATAAAAACAATAACACATAACAAAATATAACAGTTAGTAAATAAAAAAAAACAATGTTCTTATCTTTATTTCAAAAATTACTAACATACAACATTACCTTTGTCAACATTTTTCTTTTGAAAAGAAGCACCGCCTTTTCTTAGACCTTGATATATCTTCGAAAGGGTGGATATTAATGTCTTTGATCTCAAATGATAAATGCAACTAAGAATCATCTAATGGAAGTGATAAAACAATATCTTCTTGTTCAACAACTCATTCATCATCTGAATCAACACTATTAACACATAATATATCTTGAGTACTTTTCTTTCTCATTTCTCTTTCATTCAACTTCATATTATACATAACGTAAACCAAAGAATTAAGTTTTTCTTGCTCAAGGAGATTTTTTTTTTTTCGTATGTTCTTATCATATACTTGAATAAGTTAATCATCTAACAATTATAAAAAAACATTTGAATGATAGCACAATAAATTATTTGAAAGTTTCACTTACGCTTACATCCTGATACACTGCATTTAAGATTGAGAATTCTCATAACAAAATTCTTCAATTCTTTTGTACTGTCGCTAAATGTATTCCACCAATTAACTGACAAAAATAAACAAGAACAAGAGTTTAGATAACTTCATTTGATCCACTCATAAGTTCATAATATAAATCAAAACAAAAAAAAATTATACTAGGATGTTTTTTCTTTCTTGTTCCAATTTCTAATGATCTGTCAACTCACCAACTTCATTATCATATGGATCAAGTTGAACTAAAATATCACATCTTTATTCTATGATAGGCACCATAATTTCTAAGCATTTCATTAGCCCAACTTTTATTATTCTATCTTTGAGGGCATCATCGTTATAACGAAAATGTGGGTTCAGATAAATTTTTATATATCTTTTATGATTATTATCTACATTGTATGTTATTTCTTCTTTTGTCCTTCTCATATGACTACACAAGAATCTCATAACTGGTTTTTCATTTAAAGGCCACTCAACACCCTCACTAAAAGTAATGTAACATTAATAATATATAATATTGTCTTCCAAAACCTTTCATGTTGAGTAACCATTCGCATTACCTCTTTAGATAATTACTGCCTTGAAATTCTAAACATAGAAACATGTTCTTCAATGCTATTTTGTTTGTATGAATACTTTGCAAAGTAAGATACGAAGTATCAAAATGCATAATAGCAGGTCGTACAAGTTCTTTATCATTTCAATATTTTCTCATCAAATTTAATACCTAGGTATGTCCATATATAAATGTATTTACAACTTTTGTCTTTTCAATCATGTTTTTATGCAAACATATCTTAGTAATGTCTTCAAGAATTAAATCTAGGCAATGAGCTGCACAAGGTGTCCAAAAATATGCTGAAAGCCATCAGTTTCTTTTAACTTCATACATGCAGCTTTGTAGTTAGCAGCCCTGTAATACGTTTTTCTCTTCAACTTTTTTAATTGTATCCATGAATAACTTTACCAAATTATCAGCTGCCTTTTTTACCCCACTAATATTATAAGACTTTAAAAAATGGTACCTAAAGAATTATTTTGTACCTGCAAATAATTATTTTAAAAATAATTATTTTAAAAATAATTATTTTAAAATTATACAACACTTTGTGGTGCTTTGTCACATGCATCTTCTTTGGTTCCAACCAAGTGTGGTTTCATTTTGCAAACCCCACCTCTATAAGTTTCCTTGCAATAACACATATTAAGTTTCCCTTTTTTTCTTTATCATATCATATGATATTCATCAATACAATGTTCTCATGCTAGATCCTGCCGCGACATTTTTTTCTCAAACCTAAACAATGTATCACAAATACAATTCAATAAGTATCTAATGAATTCAATTACATTGTATGAAAAAGCTTAAATTACTAAGAATACCCAAATATTAACAACACATAATGTAACAAATATTAACACCATATGACAAATTTGAATGATTACCAAGTACAACATATTACAAACTTAATGCAAAACAACTATTGAAAAAATGCATAAAAATATAGACATACAACTTTCATTGAATACGGCTTTCCATAGAAATCTATATGTATCTATGAGATCGAGTAGGGAATTATGTTTACTCACTTGAAATTGAGTATCGGTTTCCCTCCTTTTCCTGCTAGGATTGAAAATCTTGTATTTTAGATATTCATACGATCGAGTCTTTGGGTTTCTGAAATAGTATAAAAAGAAGTGTTTTGAATCATTGCTATTTGACTCGGACCTGTTCTAAAAAAGTCGAGGTATTTCGAATTCTTTTTTGACACGAACAAAGTTAGGGAAAACCTCTGAAATGATTTCAATATTGGACCTTGGACATATTAATATAATAGTTATGAATCTCTGTAGAAAGAAGATCTTTTGTCTCATGGTAGCCTGATCCAGTCCCCTTACTAAATTTTCATTATTGGGTTAGCCATATACTTCACATGTTTCTAGCGGTTCACATGGCATCATCATCAAATGATACAAGTCTTAGATAAGAATCTATAATGCACTAAAACGCCCTTGTTGACGATCCTTTACTCCGACAGCATCTAGGGTTTCTCGAACAATGTGATATCTCATACCGGGTAAATCCTTAACCCTTCCTCCTCTTACTAATACCACAAAATGTTCTTGTAAATTATGGCCAACCACAATGCAGCTCTTTCAAATAGGGTTCAGTTAGGGCTCCATGTGAATCCAGCTAGACCAGTTTTAGTTATTTTTTTAATTTTTTAATAAAAATTTTAAACAGACACCGTCCCTGAGGTGTACGCCTCAAGCACGGAGCGTGTCACAGACGGAAGTGTACGTCTCTACCAAATGAGGTGCATGTTTCAGGAACACCCTCATATAAAAAATGCTTTGAGTCGCATTTTTTTTGTGTGAGGCATACACTTCTTACTTCATTGGTTGGGATCACCTTGGCCAACACTAGCATGGAGTAGGGGGGAACATATGGCCTCCGCACAAAATTGCAACAGAAAAAATTACATGTAATTCTACCAATTTTTTATTTACCTCATATTGAAAATTTATATTTATGCTCCTCTTAAATTTTTTGGGTCTTCCTAATTAAAAATTCCTAGCTCCACCCCTAAAGAACACATAAAAAGACATGGGCAAAGGAGAAACCATCCTTTAATTTGTTTGACATTTATACCTATTGCAATATCATATATATATATATATATATTGCAATCATTTATATATATATGTATATATATATATTAGGAAAAAAAATTCTTTCAAATTCAAATTTCATTATTAATTACACAAAAATTTTATTCATCAAAAATTTAAATTACAACATAACACAATGCTATTTCCTTCACGAGCTCAAAATGGTTGATCCCTTGAATCGACAAAATTAATTTCAAGTGATTGGTTGGTTCTAACATCAGGATCACCTGTAACGCAAGCAACTTATGCAGTAGGCACACTGGGAACATGAAAATCTCAAAAAGCTTGAAATAGAGAAGAACTATTTCAAAGGCCACTCATCGCTTCGGATGCAAAACTGAATTTCATTATCAGAATTTCTCTGCAAAGTGCTTCCTAATTTGCCATCCAACACATGCAGCAACAGGCCATACTTGAGATATTATGTTTAACAGGGTTTGCAACCCTACAAGAGACTCAGTGGCGGCGGAAACACGTTTTTTTAAATGTGAAAAAACGTGATAAATTAAATTGTCATTTAAAACTTTTAAAAAACATTTTTTTTGTTGAAAAAATGTTTAAAAAGAGTTGCTTTTTTCATTTTTTTATTTTTT
This sequence comes from Nymphaea thermarum, assembly GCA_011799765.1. Taxonomy (NCBI): domain Eukaryota; kingdom Viridiplantae; phylum Streptophyta; class Magnoliopsida; order Nymphaeales; family Nymphaeaceae; genus Nymphaea; species Nymphaea thermarum. Next base: position 21,151 of record JAANDH010001058.1, read on the forward strand.
TAATGCCAAACAATTTTTTTTTTATTTTCTATTTTTATTTGTTGCAAATCTGCTTATCTTTCATTGTTTGTGCTATTAGTTTCTCACTTATTTTATTTTCCTCTCATTTTTAGTTTTTGAAATTTTAAAAATTTACTATATTTTTCTCGTTTTTTTCCATTTTTTTTTAAGCTCCTCGTATTATACCCGAAAAAAACCTTGCCGTTTAAAACTCCGAAACGTTATCTGACATCAGGATCACCTGTAATGCAAGCAACTTATGCAATAGGCACAGGCAACACGAAAATCTCAAAAAGCTTGAATTAGAGAAGAACTGTTTCAAAGGTCACTGCTCAGGCAACACGAAAATCTCAAAAAGCTTGAATTAGAGAAGAACTGTTTCAAAGGTCACTGCTCAGGCAACACTAAAATCTCAAAAAGCTTGAATTAGAGAAGAACTGTTTCAAAGGTCACTGCTCGCTCTGAATGCCAAACTGAATTTCATTCTCAGAGTTTCCCTGCAAACTGCTTCCTAATTTGCCACGCAACACAGGCAGGAACAGGCCATACTTGAGATATTATGTTCAAGACCATCAAATTATGATGACATTGGTATGACATAAATAACGTCTACATGCTTTGTTGTTCAAACTGTTTGTAGTATAGATTAACATATGTTGTACTTCATATCTCAAAGGAACAGATGGGCTGATTTGTATCACTCCGGTGGTGGACAGATAACCAGATTTAGGCAGCAGGCCCAAGGTTTTATAGATCACGCTACATTTCTATATACAAAATGGCCGTTTGACTCACCCCCATAGTAAGGTACTAAAGGAAAGTCTGTGGCCCAACAGTTTCCATAATTCTTTCTTCCCTTTCTAGGAACACTTGATATTGGTCATAACATTCGCAGATTATGTGCACAAAAGGTTCTTCCTGGGTGTTTATGTTCATTCTTCTCCTTTTTCTTCTTTCCTTCTTCTTCTAGCTTCTTAACTCTCTCCAAATCGGTTCGCCATTAACGGTTGCTCTGTAACGATGGGAAGAGGCTTCATGCAGGCATGCGTTCTCATCCTTGTCATTTTGTGTTTATGCCAACGAGAAGTGCAGGGAATGATCATGAGGCCGAGCGAAGGAAGGCATGACATGCGCAGGGAGAGCACCCCGGTCAAAACCATCCAGGTCTGTCATCATCAACCTTAACACCATCATCATGGTCAGCCATGGCCCTCATCAGCATCCTCTTCCCTAAACCATCGTTATTGCATGTGCCCGTGCAGAGCGAAGATGGGGATGTGATCGACTGCATCTGCATCTATGATCAACCATCTCTCTTCCATCCTTCGTTTATGAACCACGAGTCCAGGTAGCCTTTTGTATGTTATTATTATCAATGCTTACAGATTATATATATATATATATAGTGGGCAGCCGTGCTTCCTGATCAATATGATCTATTTCCACAGATGAGACCAATGACCTTGCCAGAAAGGGAGATGGAGGAAGGAAGTCGACCCAGAAGGCAGGCATGGCACAAGAAAGGGAGATGTCCCAAGGGGACGATACCTATTGTTAGAAGTCGAGTGCCTGATGAAAGAAGAACAATTGAGCGTCTCTTTGTCAGTTCAAATCATTGTCACAAAAAACAGGAACGGGTATTAATCGGCGAGGAAAAAAAAGGATATAATATGGCAAAGTTTTATATCTTGGGAATAAAACGGAAAAAATTCGGCAAATTTTTTTAAAAAATTAAACATTTAATACATCTTAAAAATTATAAAAAATAATAATGAATAAAAAACAGAAAAAAAACGGAAAAAACGGGAAAAAAACGTATAATACGGGTATTATACGGGTATTTAACATGTATAATACGGCAAAACTGTTTTTTTTTGAAAAAAACGGGAATAAGACGAGTATTATACGGCAAACCTGTTTTTGGCGTTAAATACGCGTTTTTTTGAAAAAAACGGCATTTTTTGTGACAATAGTTCAAATGATCAAATAGCATTTAGTTCTTCTGGTCCCGTTCATGAGGTAGGAATGATTTCTGATCCAGATTTTTTTTATCTGTTCGAGGTTTTCTGGAGAAAAGTTTTCCTGTGTGGGTGCAGTTTGCTGCGGTGGAGGGAAAATTTGATGAAGATTATGGGGTATTTGGTGCAAGCGCAGAAATCAGCGTCTGGAATCCAATAGTTCTTCCAGGAGAGTTCAGCTGCAATATGGTTTCTGTTGCAAGTGGAGACGGCGGCCAAATCCAAGAATATATTGCAGCAGGATGGATTGTACGTAGCCTCTCTCCCTCTCCAATTAGAGGTGTACTGCAGCTGAGAGTGTCCCTGTTTCCACCCTTTCCACAGATATATATATATATATAATTAGTCACAGATAATGCATTTTTTTCAAAAAAATGAGATAAATTAAATGATCGTTTAAAACTTAAAAAAAATACATTTTTTGAAAAAAATTGTTAAAAACGAAAAAAACAAGTTTTAAAACGTGTTTTTCACTTTTTTTCATTTTCTTTCGGTGCCAAACAGTTTTTTTTTCATTTTCTATTTTTTATTTGTTGCAAATCTACTTATCTTGTGATGTTTGTGTTATTAGTTTCTCACTTATTTTATTTTTTTTCTTACCTTTAGTTTTTTAAATTTTTAAAAACTTTCTCACTTATTTTATTTTTTCCTTACCTTTTTTTTTTAAATTAACCCAAGAAAACATTATAGTTTAAAACTTGGAGACGTTACTTTTTACTATATATATATATATATATATATATATATATATATATATATATATATATATATATATATATATATATATATATAAAATGAGATTTTTTTAAGCTAAAGTAAAGTGCCAACTAGTGGAAATATATATATATATATATATATATTTATATTTATATAATGAAATTTTTTTAAGCTAAAGAAAAGTGCCAACTAGTGGAAAATTGGAAACCTGAAACGAGTTTTTGTGCTAAATCCGGATACCATTTTGAGCTTTTTCAATTTTATTAAAAAAAATTGGCCATGTTTAAAGGGAAGGTGGAAAGATTTGGTTTCGATAAAGGAAAAACTAAGAAAGATATTGTTGCCATACCAGGTAGTATTTCTTAAATTTTAGAAAATGTAGGATATGTCGAGATAACAAAAAACAGAAAAAGTGGGGAATATGAAGAAATTGAGAAAAGAAGTTCCCTCACATTATAAGAATAAGGTACATCCAACGCAGAGGTCTCTTGTATTATACGTCCACTAATATAACTCACAGCATCTTTTGTTTCCGATTCTGCAGGTTTATGACAGCTTGTATGGTGATTTCCATACAGGACTTTTTACTTATTGGAGTGTACGCAGGCATCATCTCGCTCTCTCTCTCTCTCTCTACCTTTCCTTCTGAAATTACACACACAATAGAAACCGATTAAGATAAAGGAAAGAACACAACAGAAATTTGTTTTCATAGTTATTTTCCAGTGAAGTTATGACTATTTTCTAATTTTCTTTTGAGCAGGCATCTGATAAAATTGGAACCATACAAAGAAAATTTTCGAACCAATAATGACCTAAGGATTACTCCTTCAGTATTTTTGTTTTCCACCAATATGATCCTGTGTTTTTTTCCCTTCATTTTCTAATGTAACCGTTTAGCCATATTTTGCATTATGATTCAACATTTAATTACTATGTTTTCCCAAGATGATGAGTAAAAGAATTTTAGTGGATTCAATCCATCTAACTAAAATATTATTACAACAACGACTGTATACCCATGTGTTCGCACCCTACCCCTCTTGTATTTTCTCTCTCAGATGAACACACACAGACAGACACACACCAGCGGCGGCCATCCTCTAAACATAAGGATTAGGGCAAACACGCATTTGTACAAAATGACATATATGGCCTTACATATGAAAAACCCGCAGTTGGATCCGCGGTATTGCATATGAGTGTCCAGTATGGATCAACTTTCATACACCAACAATCTCCCACTTGAAATTTGATCCATCCAAGTGCTTGTACATCACATACTCAACCTATGTGACGTCTCCTCATCAATCAACCTTGGAGACCAACTGAGGTTAAACATAACCTCAACTTCTCAGTAGTCACTGGCCTTGTCAACATGTCTGCTGGATTCTGTGTTCCACGAATCTTTTGAACAGATAGTATCTTCTCTTCCAACAAATCTTTAATGAAATGATACATAAATTCAATATGCTTTGTTCTAGCATGAAACATTGGATTTTTGGCTAAATGAATTGTACTTTGACTGTCACAAGAGAGAACACTCTTATCTTCCTTTACATGCAATTCTTTTAGAATAGTCTTTAGCCAAATCATCTCTTTGTTGGCTCCTATAACTGCAATATATTCAGTTTCTGTAGTAGACAACGCAACAACCTTTTGAAGCTGTGTCCCAACTGACACAGGTTCCTCCTAGGGTGTAAATGTACCCGGTAGTACTTCTCTTACTGTCAAGATGACCACCCAAATCTGCATCCACAAAGCCATGCAAAAGTAATTCATTTTTCTTAAAACAAAGGCTCATACCTGAAGTTCCTTTCAAATATCGTAATATCCACTTCACAGCCTCCCAAATGTTTCTTTCCAGGCTCAGCCATGTATCTGCTCACTGCTTCCACTGCGTGTGCATCTTTTGTATTGGGGATTCAAATATTTCGATATCGGTCTCGGGGTATCCTTGGATTACACAAAAGGCCTACATTGATAAGGTACTTCAGCGATATGACATGAGGATTGTAAACCAGTAGATACTCCAGTTGCTAAAGGAGACAAGTCTCAAACAGTGCCCCAAAAGTAAAATCAAATCTAAGAAAATGGAAAGGATTCCCTATTCATCAGTTGTGGGAAGCCTTATGTATGCTCAGGTTTGTACTCGTTTGGATAATTGCATTTATCGTTGGAATGTTAGACAGATACTTTAGTGATCCTGGTATGGATCATTGAATAGCAGCCAAAAGAGTTTTGAGGTACTTACAAAGAACAAAAGGGTTTTATGTTCACATACAGAAAGTCAGACCAGTGGAAGATCATTGGGTATTCAGATTCTGACTTTGTTGGGTGCCATGACAGTAGCATAGCATGTTACGAGGCATCCAATCATGCTTTATGATTGCGAAATTTTGTCACGGGGCTGCGCATTATGTATGGTGTAGAAAGACCACTAAGGTTGTTGTGTGACAATAATTCAGCAATCATGTACTCTAATAACAACCGTTTGTGAAAGTCGAAGCACATCGACATTAAGTTTTGGGCTGTTAAAGAGAGGATACAGAATGGTCAGGTGTTTTTAAAGCATATTGGGACAAACTCCATTATTGCGGATCCGCTTACCAAGGGTTTAACACATAAGGTCTTTTACAAACATGTTGTTCATATGGGGGTGTTATCCTTGGATGATGTGCTGGTTTAGTGGGAGTTTGTATTTTGTTTGCTCTAATGTATGGACACATATTCAGTTTTCTGCAGAATAAAGTTTAAAGTTCTTTGGTTCCATTCTGTGCTTATGTATTTGTGTTTTTGATCTCCATAAGGCTTTAAAGTTGGACCAGTTGAGAATAGACATGTTGTAATCACATTACATGTAATTCCCATGCTATACATTCATATCAGATCTATGTCATTGATTATGTTAACATTTGTGATCATTGAAGGTTTAGCTAATTTTATTATAGCGAAAGCCGCTTTGGTTCTGTGTTGATATGGTCATGGATGAGATTGGTGAAAATAACGTTTAATAAGATAGCAATTATGAGCTCCTAAGGTTTTGTGTAATGTCTGAATGTATAAAGACATATTTGGCCCAAGTGGGAGATTGGAAGATCATTTGGTGGACCGGCATATGTCTATGAGGAATTTCAGACATTATGGTTGTCTTAACGTAAATATCCACTTAAGTGATTGCATTTTGGGACATTACGTCATTTTAGGTGGTATGGGGTAATTCTGAAATGTATAAATACCAGTACACAATTACGGACTCTTTGATGGGTGGAATCCGTAATTGTCCTCATTATAAAATGATAGTGGTCCCTGTGGTCGTGCGAACAATTGCATTTGGTTTTCTAGGGTTTTCTCTTCCCCATCTGAGAGATACCTCTCGAGCACCGCACATACCTTGAAAGATCCTACCTAGCGATCTACCGTCCATTTCTTCAGATGGATTCAGGTACGCTTCCGCTTTAAGTTTAAGGTTTTGGTTTAATTCAATGATTTAGCATGAGCATGATCTTGTTTAGTTTAGGGCATACGTTTGGTTTTGTGTATGCGTCAAGGGGAGAAATCCCAATAGGAGCATCCATCTTACTCCTGCCCACACGTTGGAGTTCTCTGCGGCCAACGCGTTCGACAGGTGAAGCGTTCCGGTGAGGTATGGGATGAGGTTTGAGGAGATCCCATAGTAAGCAAACCTCTCCGACATCTCAACGCCTTCCGCCGCTCAACCAATCGATCAGCAAGATGCCAAAAATCCCCAACATCAGAAAAAGACAATCTTCGTTAGTGAATCTTCTGACACACCAACTTATCCAGAAAAACCGGTATAATAAGTTCGAGATATTGCATTGTGGAGCATAATATCGATATCCCAACTTATCTAGATATTTTGGCAAGTTGGTGCACCTAAAATCCCACTAGTTTCCATTATTGGCAATGAGGTTCAGTCAAAGATCTCCCCTCTTTTTGTCTGGCATTCTTGTCTCCTTTTTTTGACAGGACAAAGAAGAACAAACCACATAATTTCGTAAGACTAGAGAGATCCTTCACAGGGCATTTGATTCGCTCAAACTTAGATTGAGATTGATTGGCCAAAAAAAGAGTACCCAGCACTAATCACTTAATTTGGAAGTCAAGACAAATCAGTTTACTCAGAGAAGTCGAGCTCTCTTAGATTTATAATGTGCATTAATGAGAGACAGAGGATTCTTTGTGCTTCTTACCTATCATGAACAAAGAGGATCTCCACCTGCCAGATCTCGATCGGACAGACCGGTGACCTCTGAAATCAACGGCACCCTCTACGTAGTAATCGCCACCCTCCTCACCACCACTACCACCACCAAGAAGAGGAGATGAGGTTGCAGGGATTGCCATTAGACGACTTCCTCCTCAACGGTCGCTGCGATGTGAAACGCTGTTGCGCTCTGGTTTTCTCAAAGCACGTTACTGTCACCCTGAAGGTCGTTTAGCCACTCGGAGAAAGACAACCGGCAATGGCGGCAGCAGTATTCCAGCCCATTGTCTCTCAGCAAAATATTCGGGAAGAAAATTTTCGACATAGAACCCACAAATTGGCACTAATTCGAAAGTGGGAGCGTTTCACTTCCAAGATTATCCCGACGATGCCTTTTTTTTCAGTTCGTTTTGAATGAATAACAAGATTTAGATTTGATCTAGAGCACTCAACTTAGGCCCTGTTTGGTAGGAGGGAAAGGGTGGGATTGCTCAATCCCTCCCTTGTTTGGTAAGCTAATTAGAATGGAGGGAAAGTGACAAAACCTGTTTGGCAAGGATGGGAGGGAAAGAAAAGGAAAGGGAGGGGAGGGATTGTGTAGTGTAATTTCTTTCCTTCTCAATCCCTCCCAAATCGGACGGATTGGAAGGAAAAGAAAAGGGAGTAAGTGCAAAAATAGTGACTGCCCACAATACCCCTCCCCTCTCTCTTCCCTTCCCTTCCCTTCCCTTTCCTTTCCCTCCCTTTCCTCCCCTTTCTCTTCTCTTCCCTTTCCTTTCCCTCCCTTTCCCACCATTCCTTTCCCTCCTACCAAACAGGGCCTTAGTGTCATACGTGTCACTTACTTTAAAAGAGTCATCACCTTAGTCCTCGTGGCACTTTCAAGTGAAAAATGTTATTTTATGTCTTGCTATTTTGAGCTTTTCTTGTTGTGATCAACACCTATATTCAAATTGAAAATGTAGAAAACGTGGAGCTTTTCCTGACATTATACGAAAGTTGGGAGGATGTCAAAACTACTGAAATGACGCAGGCAACAGTTCAATCACTTGCAGTTATGACCTTGACACAGTGATCTCTTGGTTTATTCTGAAGCGGTGTTTTCATCGCTGTTTTTGGTCAATAAAGCTGAGGTTAGGTAGGATCTAAAAAAGTCCATAAATTTATTTTATTAGACAACAAGTGGGTGTTGGATGGTGTCAGAATTGAGATCTTAATTATATTATTGGGATGTTAACTGATTTGAAATTATTAGGTATCTCAAATATGATGAATAGAAATGTTAAATCCACCAAATTTTAGGTTATATCTTTTTCATCCAAACTTTTTTCTTTTAAAGGTGAGTGGTTGATTCCACTGTTCTTAGAAAGAGGCCACTGGTATTTTCACTATTTTAAGGCTCAAACTTGAGTCTTTAAAGGAGTCGGACCACCTTGCCGCTAAGAACGCTACCACCTTTCGAGGTAAAAATATAAGGTTTGATCATTACAAAAGTTCAATCGACAAATTTTAGGTTAATCCTCCACATCAATCCTTAAATATGAGTTTTTGTTCATAAAACAAAGATCTCAAATCACTGTGCTAAAATAGGGTCTGTGTTTAAACCATTGGTCCCGTGTAAAAGGAATCTTAAAACAGGAAATGCTATCCAACGGTATGAAATACACCTCAAAATGACATATTTATTTTGGTGACAATTTTTTAATATTAAAAAAGAAACCACTTAGAGCTATTTTTTAATAATTTTTCTAATGTCGGTAAAAAAAATCTAAAAATAATTTTTTGTTTACCCAGGAAGAAACGGTTTAACATTATTTGCTATCACCAAATTACATTTTTATTGTTTTAAGTTTTAAGTTTTTTCTTTTCTTTTTTGAGTTAATGAATACCCAAGAAGTAAGCCAAAAAGAAAATTTCGAAAAATAAACTTTAAGAGTGCAACAACCAATACAAAGAAAAAAACGAGCTGTGGTTGAGGTTAAATTAAAAAAACTAGTTTTATACACCGTGCCCGCAGCGAAAATTTGAAAGGCATCAGTCCAATAACCGAAGTTTTTATTCATCGGCTTAAAGACATTCAAGTTGAAGTGAGTGAAGACAGGGGCCTGTAAAACCAAAGCTTACTAGAGTTGTACATAAACTTGATTCTACCACTCTTATCAATCTTTAACTTTTTGAATCCTTCTCTCTCGTTAAATATTCACCACGGGGAGATCGTTGAAAAAATAAATAGGCAAAATGGTTGTCGTGATATATGTGGTAGCAGTTGACTCACTCTTTTTATATATTAAGTTTATTGTAATTTATTGTTTTCTGAAAATATTAGTTAATATCAAAGCCGGGATTTTTTTTTTTTTTTTGTATTAATGAAGGAAAAGGACAAAAACTGAATGATGTCATGTTTCCAGCTATAAAGAAGTTTTCAGATCCAGATCTTGAAGCGTAGTTTTCAACATCCACGACCCAGTAGAATTTTTTAAATCCAATTTGCGAGGTTGTGCTTGGTCGTGTTTGCATTGGTGAAGCATTTTTTGTTTTCCTCTTTATGTATGTATGCATTTTAATCTGATTGACAAAAAACGATCTTGATTGCATTCAGTGGATTCATTAAATTTTTTTTGTTGGCCGATTTGATGCAAAAGCCGATGATTTTAACAGCATTATTACTACTTTTAAACTTAAGGGGTCACGATGAAGGCTTCGAAGTCTTCATCTTAATTTGAACATACTTACTCTTGGAGAAAACAGAGAATGGTGTCATTATCATTAATTTAATTGTTCAAAAGTGTAGATCATGTTGTCATATCTTATGTTCTCCCTTTCAATTGGTCTCATTTTTCCTTTCCAACGCATGCAAGGATTCACAGATGTAAACGGTTCAAATTCATATCGGATCTTGCATTAATGAAGGATTTTATGTAATGGTAATCAAATTCTAACTCGGATTTGGGTCTCTATTTTTCTAAATTATCAAATTTAGTTGTGACTACCATAACATCCAAAATTTATATATAATTATTAGGTTAAGTAGTTTGTAGCTTCATTGGATGCCAATTAAACATCTTTTTTTTTTTCTTTTTAGGGTCCAGGACAACGTCGGTACTAATATGAGCACAATATACATCAACCAATACAGCGCCTATCACCTAATTGACACAAAGGCATAGCACATGCAAGAATTGAACCAATACACGGGCTTTCACTGGCACCCTAAATCTCAGTGGGACCCAATAGCCTTGGAGTTGGGACCCTTATGCAATCAGACTCAGACAAGATCCAATTAATACTATTAGGACATGAATGCACTAAGCTATACAGAATTAATACTATTAGGACACTGTGGTGGCTTAAATAGTGCATAGCCACAGCCGTCCAGAATGGGCCACATCCGGCTAGCTTAAGGCCATATTCAAATTGAATTGGGCGACCTTACGTAAACAAAGTCCTAAAAGCACCTAACAAGATCGAGCAAGTCCCCTGAACTCAACATCCATGAATATGCTGCCCTACATTGAGCCCTAGCGGCAGCCGAAAGAAAAAGAATGCCCTAAGAGGCCGAATCGCTTCTCCCTACTTTTGGGGTCTGGGGTTGTTTCGAAACATATGTGACCAATGAGATATCTTGTCAACTAGAATCTATTTTGGTCAGGAGCGAATCCAGGAATTTTTTGTCGCAGGAACCAAACTATAGTTTCAAAATTTTAACAAAGGCTGAAATAAAAATTTTTAATTTTTTTTTATATATATCAAACCAAAGTTTTGGCAGCAGGATTTAAATTTAATCGCTTCTCCCTACTTTTGGGGTTCGGGATTGTTTCGAAACTGTGTGACGAAGGAGACATCTTAACTAGAATTTATTTTGGTCAGGGGTGGAGCCAGAAATTTTTTGTCGCAGGGACCAAATTATAGTTTCAAAATTTTAATAAGGGTTAAAATAGAAATTTTAAAATTTTTTATATATATTAAACTAAAATGGTTTAGATTTACATATAAATTTTTAATGTTTTCAAAATCTGAGGGAGGGCTAAGGCCCCTGCCGGGCTCCTGCCCTTGATTTTGGCTTGATTGAGTTTTGAAGCTGGAGTTGCCCCTGACCCAAACAAGTTAAAGTTTTGAACCATAGGATCATCTTAGTGGGAGTAGAAGATTAGATTTGCAGCACAAAAAATCACTTTCTAAGGTTTGAATGATTGAATCTATGAAAACCTGAATTTAATTGGAGAAAAAAACTCTAATAACTAGAACATACCCGTCAGTTTGAGGCCCCAGACTCCTGCCCACACGCCTGCACCCCCGGGCTGCTGTCTCCTTTGATCTATTTTCTTATTCCCTCTCAATTTTCCTCTCTTTCTCTCTCTCTTCCTCTTTCTCACGTTGAAGTTCTAAGGGGTGCACAAAAAATTCCTGGATCCGCCCCTGACCAAAATAGATTCTAGTTGACAAGATATCTCATTGGTCACATATGTTTCGAAACAACCCCAGACCCCAAAGTAGGGAGAAGCGATTCGGCCTCTTAGGGCATTCTTTTTCTTTCCGGCTGCCGCTAGGGCTCAATGTAGGGCAGCATATTCATGGATGTTGAGTTCAGGGGACTCGCTCGATCTTGTTAGGTGCTTTTAGGACTTTGTTTACGTAAAGTCGCCCAATTCAGTTTGAATATGGCCTTAAGCTAGCCGGATGTGGCCCATTCTGGATGGCTGTGGCTATGCACTATTTAAGCCACCACAGTGTCCTAATAGTATTAATTCTGTATAGCATAGTGCATTCATGTCCTAATAGTATTAATTGGATCTTGTCTGAGTCTGATTGCATAAGGGTCCCAACTCCAAGGCTATTGGGTCCCATTGAGATTTTTTTTGTTTTTTGGATCATATGTGTCTCACACTATACACTTTCAATTGGCTGAACAACTTGCCCCAGCACACAAGTTTTTCCTTTTCTTGGATAAGGATGGATATGAGTTACATCAGATCTCGTCAACGGATCCAAATTCGGATAAATCCGGCTGGTTTTGCATCTGATTTTATGTTGGTCCATCGCGGCTACCAAGTTCGGACCCGGTTCGGTCATGCCCATCAAGAAAAAAACTCACCATGTTTGTATGTGGGTTCGCCTGATCTTGATCCAGTAAGGCCTTAAAGTGTTATTATTAATCTAAAGATTGCGGATCTTAATCAGAAAATCGGTCCGGGCCTCAGTCTGGTAGGAAAACTTTGGATGCTAAACTGGATTTTGCATGTCAATCTGACCATGTAATTTGTCTAACTCCAACTCCTGACTGCATCATCGTCTTCACTTTCAACTTAAAAGCTTATGGTGTCTAAAGTACAGTTGCCCTCTTGTACATCCCAAGCAAGTAAAAATGACCTTTTTACCCCTCATGATTGAAGGTTGCTATTCCTTTATTCAAAAGTTAGAGCTAAGCCAGTTGGGGAACCCACATGTGAGACATGAGGGGCAGAGGACTCAGAATCTTAAATTATACATATTTAAAAAATGACTTTTTTACCCCACATGATTGAAGGTCCCTATTCCTTTAACAAAAGTTCAAGAGAAGCCAGTTGGGGAGCCACATGTGAGATAGGAGGGGCACAAGCCTCTTCTTCTGACTTGTCTAGATCTCAAATATATACATACTGAAGATGACTTTTTTTACCCCTCATGATTACAATTTTATGTGTGTTTTCCACATACTTGAATTTCTGGCTCCACCACTGAAAGAGGCCGCGTGAAAGTATGCAGAAAGGGCACATGCGATCTGAGTTCTGTAATCCTTTTTTCGTTTTGGTGAATTTGTTTGTGAAATTTTACCACATAAATGTGGTCAAATTCATTATTTTTACTAGGAAAGCGCTATTAGAACATCTGCATGTCCAACAAGTGAATAGGCAGTAGAGGAACTATTTTACTTTTGCACTGTAATACTACAACTAAATGTTAATTGTGATTTTATGATTGATATTATATTCCAAGAGTTGGTGTATTACTTTTCTCTCATTACAGTTCCAATAGTTCGTGAGATTCTCCAACAATTCATCAACAACTGTGAAAGTTCCACCTTCTTTATTGTCATCATTCAATTAGTTTTCACCATAGTAATATATCTTTTTCAGTTTACACTTTCTTTGTTTCCATGCATCCGTGACACATGTAATCACCTACCGTCACAATGACTGTTGAGTGAAAATTCATCCTACAACAACATATATATATATATATATATAGTCACATAGGTACTTCAATAAGGTCAATATATATACTTTCTATATCTAAAGTGAGAAGTTCGACACACTCTAGTACTTTTAAAACCAAAGCCGATCCAAATTGCTTAATTTTAAGTGATTTGATTTTTTCCAACTTAGTTTCATTCTTTTTTTAGAGTTACTGTTCAATAACATGTAATGTTTTTATTTAAAATCTCTTGTTTATTTAAATGTTGCTTTCATTTTGATTTTTTGTGTTATTTTGCATATATACATATTCCATTGTACCCCGTACCCACATTTTCTAAAGTTGTCACGTTACTCATATATATACATATATCAATGTCAACATGTGATTAGTTGGTTCTATCAGTGGCTGAGCAAACCTCTTCCTCACATCGCGAAATTATCACAGCACAATATATGCTCCATACCTGCATGTTGATCAAACAATTGACAAAAAAAAAAAAAACATAAACCACATTATCAATGCCAAGAGACTATATTCACAATATTAATGAGACTGACGAATAGTGTTTACTTTTCTAAATGATTTCTAAGTCAATTATGCTTAAAGTCTTAAAATTGAAAAATGAAACATGAAAATTGATAGTAATTGGAATTTTGACAGTTTATTGTAATACTAAAGAAGAGAATTATACTGGATAATGACCATGCACAATAAATTACAAAAGGAAAAAAAGAAATATACAAGTTATTTACAACTCATACTTTGAGGTGCAGACATATCGAATTTTACTCCAACCGTGTCTTCTAAGTCCTAACCTAGTTCAGGTCACCGGTTTCAAGAAGCAGTCATCATCTTGATTTTCAACAAACAATCTATTAGCCTAATATTTTTCAAAATGATCGAAACTTGTGCCATTTTCAAAGTACATCTTGTCCTTGGTCTTGTCTTAAACATAACTTTCTGATTTTTTACCATAAAGCCTTGTACATGAAAACGTACTTAGCCTAGGTTTATATATACCAATTATGGTGAATTGAAATGTATATTGATTGTATATTTCAGTTCTCGCGTAATATTACCCTCACCGGACCTACACCCAAGTTTGTCTGAAAGCTGCAGCACCTGCATTCATATTCACAACCTGCACCTGTGTGACATAGCTTGTGACCATCAAGGTAATGACTTCCGATCCTGTATAACATTAGGTAGAAGAAGTGAAATAAGTTTACCATCAGTAAACATTTGAATTCAACAGAATCACATAATTTGCCTCGATGGTTTGGATTTGACAAGGAAGCTCTTGCAGCATGAAATGTTTAATCACTTGCTGCATTTAGAAACACCATCTCTCTGCTTATTTGTTCACATCATTTGTACAGAAATGAGCCCTCTGATTCTAGTACCCATCCTTAGAAGAAGGATAATTATTCCTGTAAATATAAGATTGTGCAAAGAAAACATACACGCACAACCCAAGAATGCTGAGTCCAGCCAAAAGCCAATAGAAGTAATCAAGATGGGCTTTATTTAGATTGGTGGAGAACCAACTGCCTCCACTTGTTGCACTGCTGAGCTTTTCTATCAGAGAAATAAGAAAACCACTCAAAAAGCTTCCCACTCCAAAAATGCTAAGATATATTGCAATTCCCATACTCAGCAAAGTGTTGGGCATCTGATCATAGAAGAACTCTTGCAATCCGACCATTGTGAAGGCCTCAGAAACTCCAAACAATATATATTGAGGGAGAAGCCACCATATGCTTATTGGTAATGTTACTGCAGGAAAGTCTACTAGACCAGAATCTTTTGCCACATTAAGTCTCTTCAGCTCTACTAGAGCTGCCACTACCATCGACAATATTGAAAAGAACAGACCAGTTCCTATCCTTTGCAGCAGTGTAATGCCAGAAGGAACCCCAGTGTAACTCCTAGCAATCGGAACAAGGACTTGGTCATAGATTGGGATGAAAAGAACCACAGAAATTCCAATGAAGCATTGCAGAGATGCTGGTGGGACTAGGAAACTTGAACTGATTTTTCTGTCCATGGTAGAACCTTGTTTTGTGAAGAAAGTTGAGGACTGAGAAAAGAAAACTGCATACATTAAGCATGAGGCCCATATAGGAAATAAGCGTAATACACCCTTCACTTCCTCTACTTGTTCAACAGAGCATACGGTCCAGTTGTTCCTTTTGGATGGAAAGGAGCAATTTGGATTCAACGGCAGAGCAGCTCTGTTCAAGAAACTAAGCAACAGAGTGAATGTAAGAAGATATACTTTATGATATCTGAATGTCATGCTCTCTAAGGGGCTGTTACATTATGTTACTGTCCCATGCATTTAACTCAAAAATTGGTTAGATCCATTGGACATTTTGAAAAGTGTTCCATGAGTCTGCCCCATCTTTTAGGGCAGATGCATGGAACACTAACATGCTGTTACTGTTCCTAAACAGCCCCTAAGGGGTTCATGTAAATGGTGCCAAAGGTGTCTCTAGATGCACCCACAAACCAAAATAATTCAGAAATATCTGTGCAAAACTACAAAACATTCCACAACTTTTAGTTTAGGAGTTACTATAATACAGAGTCACAGACCATGTCATCTACTGTCACAAAGAATCTGTGCTAGTAGATTTATGATGGAGTAATGGTATGCGGTCTTGTAAAATCATTTTCCTTTTTTATTCTTTCTGATAATTAAGTGGGGTTTACATGAAACCATTTTCACACTATAAATCCTATAGCAACTGCATAGTATATCTAACCACAAGAATGATTTCCTCACAAACAAGAAGGGGTTTAAATGAAAAACCAAATCTGATGTCTTGTTTTCTGTTCATGCAAACCAAAAAAGAACGTGCCAATCAAATAATCACTAACACAAAATTTGACAATGCAACATCAGTTAGCAATTTATCTGCAACATCACTCTCTATAGAAAGGAATATCAGTTATCCTCCTTTCTGTACTACACATTTTTTTGCATGTCAAAGTGTAGATGGAACTATCATAGACAGGAGAGAGTGCTTCTGCCTTTAAGCCGTAGAATCTGACAATAATATCATGATTTTGTGGAAGCAAAGGAAACAGCACACAGACTAGAAAAAACAAGAAAATTTGGCCATCTTTTTCACCTGAACTGCCTAGTAGCACCACGATCATGTTCTGATTCTTCTATAGGCCACTGCGATCTACGAACAGCTGCAACAAGCACTTGCACAATGCTTGTGAATGGACTTCCTTCTTGGGATTGTTTAAACCTATATGTAAATGTTCCAATCAAGAAAACAGCCAGCGACAATCCCATCGACAAGCATGTTATACCATATCCATATCCCCAACCTAGATATTCTTGAATGTAATTTACAGTGACCATGGAGACCAGACTTCCAGACCAAAGTCCAAAATACCACCAGTTGAAAAAAGAATTCTTAGGCATCTGCTCGAGGGGGCTAGACTCATCAAATTGGTCTGCGCCAAATGCTTGTGTGCAAGGTTTGTGTCCTCCTGCACCTATAGCAGCCAAGTACAGAGAGAAGAAAAAGAAAGCCACTTGAAACTCTGGTAGAGGAAGCCAGGCTGATCTGCCACTATGACCATTGGAACCAGGTGGGAGTATTGTTGATATAGTCAAGCAGGTCAAACCCTGAAGAATTCATATTTGTCCATCTTCAACATCAAAATAAACTTTTCTTAAGAATCTTATGAGCAAAGATACCAACATAGGACATCAACCTCATTACCCAAGTTGCAGAAACAAGCTCAATGTCAAAAAAGTTCAAGCAACGCATATTAACAGGAAGAAGCCCTCAGAATAGTGCATTTTCAAGCTTGAATATGGAAAGTTTACATCTAAATGTACAGTTCTGCCTTTACAAAGGTGATATATTCCTAACATGTCCAAGGACGATAACTTTTCCATGACAGTAGTGTCACTTGAATGCCTCCATGGGTCAAGATAAGCATCCCAACTTGGGAGACCTCGCTTTTCAACTCCCCCATGAACGGTGGAGCGTCACTTGGTTTGTGACTTTGTGTTATATCTACTTCATTTCATTAGCACCCTAGAGAAAATTATAGTTGCAGGTTCTTTGCTTAGTCAAACATCAAACCAGCTTGCTTATTTGGCACATGCCAAACATTGAATTTATTTTAGACGACCTTGAATCTTTTATAATCAAGTTTTCGATGACATACGAGCCACTAAGTTTGTTAATCATTGTAAAACACATCTGACCGTTTAAATTTTCTCAATTTGAAGACATTTTCACAGATAACATTGTCAAGTAAATTTCCACGAAGTGCGAACTAAGTGAAACCATTCAGCTTAAACAAACAGAACTTACAGGTTACAGCTGCAATTCTTCAAACAGACAATTGCAAGTGTTCTCCGTCTAATCGAACCAGTAGAAATTTTTCTCAAAGTTCCTTCACTAATAGTTTTCTTAATTTAGCTGATTCCCAATATCCATCTTCAATTTGTAAAGGAGCAGGGGCATCAATAGCCAATATTTCAGCAGAACTCGCGGTAAGATGCTTCACTAAAACCAATTATTCACAGCTGCGGGCATCTCGAGTTCAGGTCAAGCAAAAATTAATATATCGAATCCTGTAAGAGAATCATCCGCCACTGTGATGTTCTCAAAGGACTTCAACGGGGCATAGTGAAAGTAAGGTGCAAACAAAGCATCCAGGGGGTGGGGGGAGGGGAGAGAGAGAGAGAGAGAGTTTTCTCTTACAAGGATGTAAAGCATGGAGGATATGAGGATGGTTCTGTAGCGGCCCAAGTAGGCATCGGCCACAAACGCCCCCAGCAGAGGAAGCATGGCCGACACACCTTGCCAAACGTTCACGTTCGCTGCAGCCACCGCGTTGGATTGGTGCAAAGGTCCCGTGAGGTAGCTGATGAGGTTGGAAGCGATTCCATAGTAAGCAAACCTCTCAGACACTTCAACACCTTCAGTTGCAAATGATTCCTATCAACCGTCAGCAAGATCCCCAAAATGGAACAGGAGAAGGAAGACGCAATTCTCATGCACCAACCAACATATATCCAGAAAATACTGAGATAAATTGGGATATTGCAGGGAATAGACACAACCATTTCGCTTCCCACCCTTTTCGTTGGAATGCTAGCACCAACTTTTAGATAGTGAAGCTGTCCCAACTGTGGGAATAAAACAGGATCGCAGACACACACACACACACTCTCTCTCTTCTTTCTTTTTGTTCTTTTCCGCTTACCGATTATGAAGAGGGAGGACTTCCATCCTCCCGATTTGGAGCGGATGGCAGGACAGCCTCTGAAGTCGACGGTGTCATCGACATAGTCGCTACGACCGCCATCACCAAGCAGGGGAGATGCGACTTCAGAGATCGCCATGAGTCTTCTCACCAACCCCCCTTCTTCTCAACTCCTACTGCAGCGCATGGTCGTGACTCTTTCTTCTTCTTTCTCTTCTGCTTTTCCTCCTTTCTGCTTCCAATTTTGTGGAGTCCCTGCTTGCATCATCCACGGCACTTGGAAGAGAGAATACAAGAAAAATGAAGCATCCTTTGTTCCTGATTCCTGATTTGCCTGTGAGAAATTTGATGTTGGGGCTCTTGTGGACCCATGACCAACCAGGTTAAGGCAAGATCCACAAGAAGCCAACTTCGATTGGGTGCTCTGGTAGCGAACCAGAAAGGTTGATCTGTCTATTTTGTTGGTTGAACGACAGCCACAAAAGCTGCCACCAATTGAAAAATATAAACACCAAGTCACCAAGACATGAGAAGTTTGTTTTACTCAATTTAAAATTAAGTACATAAAAAAATGTATCCAACTCTAGGCATTCAATGGCATCCTCCTTTTTTTCTCTTGGATTCAAATTTGCCTTGAAAATAACCAACTTTTATTGCAGGATCTTCTGTCTTTCAGAAAAAGGGTAAACATCAATTATCCATCTCATACTAAAAGGCCTGAATCTCAAAAGTCTAGTTCTTTTGTAAGGCTTAGTCAGGTTAAAGCATGTTTAAGGACAATTAAGAATGATGAGCACATTTGAACGTTTCAATCAAGCTTAAGGAGGTACTGAAGTGTCTTAACAGGAGGCATATATATCTGCTGGCATCTCTCTCTCTCTCTGCCGGTTAGGGGAGAACGGCACAGCTTGCCGGAGACAATGGCCGGAGGCCACGGCCTCTCCCTTCTCAAGCACAGGGGGAGGAGACGTTGTGGTGGGAGCCTCCCACCGAGGGGGGTTTCCTACCGTTCTCGGATCTCGCGGACATGGGGTGTAACCTCCCTAGGGCGGGAGACGACCCTCCGAGGGCTGTGGGGTGCCTGAGCGGTCACTGATGCCCTACTTGAGGTCGGTGAGGTTATCGAGTTACTTTCGTCGGCGACGACGGAGGCGGGCGCGCTGCTGGCCTATCGTGAACGAGATGACTGCTGGGAGAGGGGCGCGTTTCTCTTAGGGAGGCTAATCCCGGCTGTTGCCGGTGGCAAGCTCCGAGTGAACGGACCGGGCCCTTGCTTGAGCTTTCTGAAAGGAGGCCGGTGAGGGTCCTTCCGTCTAGTACAAAAGTGGCCTTAAAAATAGAGGGGGTAACCAAGCACCGCCGGCAGCCGGACAAGTCCGGGGTCGACAACACTCCTTCACCACGCAGAACCACGGCACGGTGGCTTGTCCGCGTTTGTGGGAGAAAGAGAGAACCACACCAAACCTACCATAAGAGACCAAAGAATCTTCGGCTAGCAACGAAGAACCACGTTAGAGCTAGGAGGATAAGGAAAAGATCTTGATACCAAAGAACCACGTCAATACCAAAACAATTCCTCAACGTCGAAACCTTGACAATACTCAGCCGAAACCGGAAAAGCTGTGCCACAGCTACTACACTAAACTACTAACTATTCCCTATATTCTTCAAAGCTTGTCAAACATAACAACAAAGCAAATATTTATAGCCGCAAATGTGGACCGGGGCAAAAACGAGCGTGGGGTCCGATCCGAATGATGGAGATTGGCTGAAGTGGGTGGTGATGGCCGATGAGTGGTCGAGGTGGGCGGTGCGAGCTGGGATTGGCCGAAATGGCAGTGGCGCATGGAGAATCCTTGGTTGAGTGCGCCGATAGACAAGATCTTGGGGAGTCGTCGCACTCGAGTGCAGAATCTTCACGTGGTTGGTCGGGTATCTTTGGTGGAGTGTGCTGGTGGACAAGATCACACTCAAGTGCAAAATCCCCTGGTGGCGCGCTTCATTTTGGCTGGCGGGAAGGATCCTCCTTGGGAAGGCGCGGCTGATGTCACCGGCCATTGCGCCTTTTGAGGAGCGACATGGGTCGGCATTGGGGGCGGGTGGTGGCTGAGGTGCCCACGGCGTCCGGTGTGGGCGAATCCCGTCGGGATCCATGGTACTAGAGTGCAAGACCACGGCGAAACGTCCCTTCCTGGTGGCTGTGAGATGCTTGCGTGTGGCTGTGGGCAAGAATCTCACGGGATCGTGCACACTTGAGTGTGAGATCTCGGGCGGATGGTGTTTCTCCTAGGCGGCCGTGCGATGTCTTGGCGCGTGGGGCTTCCAGCCGGTCCTTCCTCGACGGACGGGAGCTCCTTGCGTGCGTCCTTAGGGAGAATCTCCTCGGGAGGGTGCGCATGGGGCGGGGTGCGAATCATGGTCGGGCAGGGTCGTGCGCGCCATTGCTCTCGTGTACGGTCGGCCGGGTCATGCGGGGCCCGATGGCGGGTGCCTTGGAGCTGGCCCCTTCTAGGTGTGGGTCGGCGGTCTGGGTTCCGCTCGACGCCCCTTTGGCCGAACCTACTAGAGGTTCGGCCATATGGCTCGTGACTAGGGCGGCCCCGAAAACTCCTCGGGTGCCCCGTAGTGGCCTACTGCGATCTGGTAGGTTGCAGTGGCCCCCAGCTCGATTCGGGCCATAGCCTGGCTGAGGTACGCTGGGTCCAGCTGGCCGTAGGTTTTCGGAAATTCGTCTCCTGGGTCCAGCGGTCGTCGAGGCTTGCGCCGAACCCTCCGGTGTTCGGCCACGTGCGACGCAATGTCCGGGTCAGCCGGGGACGCGTCGTTCTGGCCGAGCGGGCCATTAGCCTCCCGATCCTTATTTGGCGGGAGTGGAGTTGGGCCGTCTTTGAGTCGTATTAGGGGTGGGTACCGGGCCGGGCCGGGTCGGTCCACAAAAAATCAGGCCCAGCCCGGCCCGTTTTGCTGACCAAGCCGGGCTGGGCTGGGCCGGGCCGGGTTTTATGAACAAATTCCATGCTTTATGAAAATTCCATGCTTCACATGTGACAGAAAACTTGCAGCTCGACTTCACCAACCTACAATCTATGATTGCTGCTGGATTGAATGTTATTTTTATAAAAGAAGATTCTAATCAAAATCTTATCACATAAGCTTTTACCAGCAGCAGATATTGTGAACTTGACGGTCTCTAGATTTCTTCCAAGAATTCATGATGTATCTGTACTATCCACCCCTTTTGCACAAGGGACAAGCCGACAAGGCCATTCCTTTGAAAGTTCAGTCTTAAGAATTTCAAATATCTATGGGGAGAAAATCCATTTGAAAGAATCTGATAGAAAACCTAAGACTGCTGGTCGAAGAGGCTGGAGGAGGCAAACCTTAAGATCTCCAAAGTTTGATCATGAACTGTTAGAGGACAACAGTGATGCGCAACGCCCTGCTCCTTGGGATTCATCTGCTGATGGATGTCCTAAATTTCTCTGTGATGTAATGGTAAGGAGCTTGAACATTTTCTGTTCTCATCCTTGAAATAGGTACCAACCAATTTTCATTTCTACAGCCAGCAGACTGATTACAATCAATATTCAATAATTGGAAGTCTCAAGTCAGGCCCATACCTAACTCATAAATTGGAAGTAAGATTTTTCATTCGGGCGGCACCTTTTCTGCTACAGGTTGGTGCCCAGAAAGACTTGATAACTCAAATCAATTCAGTAGACGTAGCCATCATTCTTTTTCATAATTACCAACATTCAAACGATTCCCGATTGTTCTAAATAAGATGTTACAATCTTGATTTGGAACTCCAAATTAGGTGAACCAAGCTGTGTTAGCAAGAATAATATATTCAATGAGGTACATATAAGATCACTAGAGGCGTCAGATAAAAAATAATGCATGACATAATCAACCATCTGCTCATCCTGCAGGTAAATCAAACGCACTTACAAAGGAAGAGAAAGTTGAAACTTACAGTATCAGTTACCCTGTAAACTAATAAACTTTAAGGAACAAGCATTCGATGTAGACTCAATATAAGAGGATGTAAGAACCTGCACACAGTTTCTTGCTTACATAAAGACTTGCAAAAACAGAAAACAAAAGATCATTTGCTAGTTATCCTACCAGGGCAAAATTTGACATAGATTCATGTTTAGAAACTCATTATACATCCTACTCGGCTACTCCTTAGATGGCTACATTCACCAAAAGCCTGATCTTCAAGCTCACCAGGATCATGAAAACTTAGTCTTCAGTGGGGAATCAATTGGAGGATTTACTTCTTTCTCTTAGGTGCCCTAAAATTGCAGCAAGAAATTGAAAACAAATCATACAAAACTAGAACAATTTGAAAAGAAGGAAAATGAATTTAGCAGTTTAATCAATTAGCTTCAGTCCATACATGCTTATGTCTTGAAAGTTTCAACTACAGTTGAAAAGTTGAACCTTATTTTGCTATTTCAATCCAAGATGAACATGGTACTAATTATGATGAAATCTAACTGATGTTAATCCGATGCAAGATGAGTAGCTAATCAACTAAAACGTCCTGGCACTATAGCTAATCAACTAAAACGTTAGAGACTGAATAACGAAAGAAAGCATATGAATGGATATTCCATAGCATAAGATTACAAGTTCATTAAAATGAAGATCCTGGCACTATAAGAGTTCATCTTTTGAAGTGCATCTGAAGGCTCACTACGTGCCCCTATCATAGATCAAACTATGTAAATTGCATCTGCAACAAACTAACTGTTATGGAGGTGCCACATCCACACTGTCCTATCAAAGCCATTATGTACATCAAACAATGGGGACACCCAACATCAAGAAACCATGCATAGGCAAAAGCCAACACAACTGCCAAAAACCCCGGCTTAACCATGCATAGGGAGACCACAGTTCAAAGTTCAAACAGATAGGAAACTAAACAACGACCATGAAGAAAGCTCAAAAGATGATAGAAACTAAACAAAAATAGGACAGCAAAAAAATAATACGCAAGAGCTATCAGTTTCTAGGAAGAGCATAACAGATTCATACGTGCATACCTAGACAAATCTCTGATGTAAGTGCTACTTCATCTTCTAATATTCTTAGAAGAGTTCATGGTTGTACCTTCAAATGTCCATCTGCAATTTAACATGAATTTTTTTTTTAATAAAAATTAACATGTACTTGTCATCATAGAATATGAAACATTAATTAAAAACATTACCATAATAAGCATGCACTCGATTAACATTCATCGTCATCTAATGGTGCTCTGCATCCTGAGAACTGTAACAAAGACACTTATTAATTGAAGCACACTATTAAGTTAATATGTATAAACTATGAAGCATTAACATCTTACCTTTCACACAAGTTGCTTGCATCACGAATCCAACTTTGTGTGCAGATTAATGATTCTACATTTTCAGGAGTCGTTGAACATCGATAATCGTTGAGAATTCTTCCTGATATACTAAATGCAAATTCTGAAGCTACTGTAGATACAGGAATAGCCAACACATCACGAGCCATCTTTGCTAGAATTTTATATTTGCTTTTGTTGGTCTTCCACCAAGATAATATGTTGAACTCTGCAGTAGTTGTAATTTCTTCTAGTGGATCAATCAAATATTTGTCTAGATCTGTGTGAACCACTACAGGAGATACAGAGTTGACATATGCTTTAAACCCAAATCTAGAAACACTTTTATAGTCTTCCATTGCAATCATGGTACTAGTGGATGCATTGGCCCTTTCCATATTACAAGTGTCACTATCCTCATACATATTTCTGTACTCATCATACAATTCATGAAGAGTACTCTCTATTGTTTCATATTTCACTATTGCATCAAGTTTATCTAAATTGCCAAGCACATACTTCAAGTATGACAACCTGAACTTAGGATCCAAGACAGCTGCAATTGCAAAGAGAATATTGTAGCCCTTAAAGTATTTGTCAAACTTTTCTTGCATTTTGCATGTCAATGCCCTGATATGTTCATTTGATGCTCCACGATGCTTATACAAATGATGATAAATTGATACGATTTCTTCAAAAACAAAATTAGCTGTTACCTTCTTGCTGGTAGAGAATAAATTTGTTGCATCATAGAAGACCTTTAAAAACTGACATAAATCTGATGCATGATACCACTCATCCTCAGAAGGCAAACATATATAACTAAGATCACACGACGCCAAATGTTGAAAGACATATTTGAATAATAATGCATCTCTCAACATTATAAATGTAGAATTCCATCGAGTAGGAACATCATAGTTTAAACCTTTTTTTTCATCCAAACCCATTGTCTTCACATATTCTTTGAAAGCATGAAGTCGTTTTGGTGATCCCCTTACATATCCATATCATTCATACCATCTTTAACTATCAGATTTATGATATGCGCTCCACAACGAATATGAAAGTACCCCCCTCTTAATGGAAATGAAAGATTATTTTTCATTTTTACGGTCCTTCTCAATAAACTTATTCAACTATCATTTGTTGAACAATTATCAGCAGAAAACAATTTCAAATGAATACCCCACTTAGTAGTAATGCACTCCAATAAAGTATCACATATACAAATTGCATTATGTGGTGGAGGCACATGCATAAAATTAAGTATGTGAGAGTGCAATTGTCAATCTGTATCAATATACGAGGTTGTCAAACATAAGTACCCTAATGTCTGTTGTGAGGACCACATATCAAATGTCAATGATATTCGTTGCACTTTGTTATTTACAAGTTCTTGATATCTCTTTTTTTCAGAGGAGAACATTGATTGTACCTCTTTTGTAAGTGTTCTCCTAGAAATTAGCACAAACCTTGGATTGCAAAGCTTTAGAAGCTCGTTAAGATATTCATATTCTGCAATACTGAAAGGAAGTGCATGCATTATTGCCAACTTAGCCAAACCTTTTCTGACACTGTCCATATCATATTTATGCATACTTAAATTTGAGGCTCCAGATTCACCAACTCCAAATGACAACATTTTTTGTTTTCCATCAAGTATTTGTTTTCTGACGCATGTATCTCTATGTTGTTTCAAGTGACTCGTACTACTGCTACTATGTGCAGTAAATCGCTCACCACAATCTTTGCATTTCGCTCACTCTTTTTCATTAAATTTGACTAATTTGAAATCATTCCATACTATCGAAGTTCTTTTTCTCTTGGATTGAATCTATTTTTCAATACATGTAAAAGATTCATCTTCCTCTACATCTGCCATCGGACGATATTCTTTATCCCCAATGTTAGATGACATGACTTACTATTTGAATGATATCCGAACAACCTAAACATAGAGTCATAGGGAAACCAATCACAAAAATTCTCACAAGTTTCATAGACACGAATCAAAAAACTGTGGCAGATTCACTTCATAAGAAGAGAAATGCAATTGAAAACTTATGACCTTGTGGACTACCAAAAGGATGGACATATTAAAGATAGGACAACCGACATCTGAAAAGACTTTAGCAATCAAACCATGTACATTTGAACTCGCCAAGATGCCAAGACTACATGCAGTCAATTTTTTTTCTCATATTTATCAAAAAGGCCTTATCGTAAGCTGACCAACTGATTGCAACAAGTATACCAAATGGAGGTCTAGGAAAACCAATATTAATGGAAACCTAGATTTCAAATCAGGTTTCAGTATGGCCAAAACTTGATCTTGAGTACAATTTGGTCAACTTTTGGCTTTAAAATTTTGCTAACAATGCAATGCTATGAAATCTTGAGCACAATTTGGGCCAAATTTTGGTTTTAAATGTTGCTAACCGTGCTAGGCTTTGAACCAACATTTTCTTAACTAGTTAAAGACCCAGTTTTGAACCAAACTATGTATCCAAACGCGTTTGGGATCTTGATTTTCCTTTTAAAACTAAAGTTGAGCCCAAAACTGGCCGGTTGTAAACTACTTGCCCTTGTAGGTCTCCTTGTTATTCATAATCTGACTGCCAAGAATATAAGTTTTGAAAAACAGTAAAAGTCACATGACAGACCATATATGTGCCATTGCCCAACTAAGTTATGCATTGGAGAGAACACACAAGAATAACTGATAAGTCGTGAGGAGGTTTCAATACCATGAAGATGCGAAGAGCTAATAGAGCTTGGCAAACAAAAATCAAGTGCATGGATGCATATTAGTTGTTATAATGCTATTTCAACAAATGCAGACGACAGAAAAATGATCTTTTACAGAAGCTGAAACCAAAACATAGAAAGCTAAGAGTCATATAGAACATTACAAATTTCAATCATGATGAGCTGTTAAATTTGTATAAACAATTAACAAGCAACATAGATTATATTCACAGAATCACAAGCACGGATTTAAGATTTTTCTTGCTGCTGGTCATAAAAAATGACAATGTTAATATTTCAGTATGCATAAGGCTTTCGCTTATAAAACCAACGTACAATGCAATCACAAGAACAATACATAAAATACATGACACAAATTCAGGCGATCACACAGTCAATGCAACCAAACGATCACACACAATCCCTGTACTCCCCCAATAATCTGAGCAGCGTGTACCCCCAATCTGGGCGAAAGACGAAAGGCAATAACTCCCAAATCCTAATCCCCCAATATTATTCCTGTATTGTGTAAGAGCAGCGTGTACCTGGTAAAAGGGCGATGGTGGACCAGTGGCGGCGCGGCGAAAGGGCGATAGTGGCGGTGGACCGGTGGTGGACTGGCTGATAGGCTGAGTGGCTCGGTATCAAGGATTCAGGTAAACGGTGGAAACGGTGGCAATGCAGTAGCACACGGTCTCCCGTCTCTCCAAGACTCCAACTCTCCCTGTCTCTGCGTCTCTGCGATGCGATTTTGCCTCCCTCGAATCCTTGTTGATGGACGATGGAGGAAAACAGGACAAGGAAAACTGAAAGCGAAAAGGGGGAAAATGTGAAACAGTGAAAGTGAAACAAAGGGAGCCGCGCGGGAAGATGGTTGACCTAATAATTCCTAACGGTCAGGCCGGGCCGGGCCAGAGAAGTGATAACCAGGCCCGGCCCGTTAAGATCTCGGGCCGGGCCGGGCTCACTCAACTTCGGCCCGATAACCAAATTCCTCGGCCCAAGCCCGGCCCAACGCCCAGGCCTAAGTCGTATGCGGCCTTTCCGCCTCGGCCGAACCCGCGAGTCTGCGATTTGTGGTCGGTCAGCGCCTGGGCTGAAGTCGTTGCCGTACAGTTGGGGTGCGGCTAGGGCCGCGGCTGGCCCTTCATATGTGGCCAACAGGCCCGACACAAGGTAGGGTCGTATCATTTCACCCCCCTTATCAAGAGCTTGCCCCCAAGATCTTGTCTCTTCTTCCCGTATGTGGCCTAATTCTCCTGATGTTGCATCGTAGGCCTCCGGGTTTCTTGAGGAGGAGTCGAGCCAGTCCATCCCAGGTAGGAATACCTTTCGGGGTCCCCGTTGGTATGTTTGGTGGACCTTATGCTCGTCTTCTAGTGGGTCGACGGCGAGAGCAATGGAGGTCCTCCATTGTTCTCGTAAGGCTGCCAGTATCGGTCCCTCCTCGTGGGGCTCGGTGCCTTGTATGCGGGCAAGCTACTGCACGGCCACCTGGGCTAGGTCCTCTAGCCGTGGCTCGGGTTCCGGAGTCAGGGGAACGTCCATCTCCCCCTTGCTTTCCTGGCAGAGTTGGTCAGCCCGCCGCATTTCTTCCCCGAGTGTCTCAAAGAGGGTATTCTCTGGTTGCGTTGGGGCAGTCGGGATATCAGCGGGGGGATCCGTCGGGGGTTCCTCTGGCTCCTTGTGCTTTGTGGGGACAGGAGGGTTTGCGGCAAATAGGGTATGATATGTCTGTGCATTCCCGGTCTTCCTGACCTTTCTTGTCTTTTGTTGTTGTTCGTAGTCCAAGCTGATCTTGGGCTTGCTTTCGGGTTCGGCCAATAGGGGTGGAGTGGGCTCTCGGCTGGGCACTGTCGTACGAGTGACCGTAGGGCGAACGGCTGTCGAGTGAGGCTGCAGAGTCCGGTTGGGAGGGCTACTACCTGATGGGTACGGATAGTAGGAACGACTTCCATAGTCGCCTAAGGCAGGTTCCCGGAGGTAGGGAGTCGTGGCTCGTCCCCATCCCGTCATCATTGGTGGGGGGCTAAGGGACTCCCGAGGCTCTCCCTTGTCGTTGTCAGTGTCGACCCAAGGTCCGTCGATGGTCCAGTAGTATTCATACCGAGTTTGGCCGACTCTGATGGGATCCCCTTGTCCGATGTTGACATACTGCCATGGCTTCAACACGGTTTTGGAGGCGCTCAACCACTCGTAGTGGGAAATATTCTTGATGTACATGTTGCGGTTGAAGGGGTCCCAACACAGCCCAAAGTGGAATTCTTCAACTCCCGGCCCACAGAGGCGTATTGTGCAATCCGGGTGCGTGCCTCCTAGTGCATAGGCCCAGGGTTCGTCTTCGGTTGGCGGTGTTCCATCCCATAGAGCCCATTTGAGGAGGTAACGGCCCCCATGGTAGGCCTTGAGGACAATCCATTTCGAGGGCGAGGGAGGAGCCGACGGTTGCTCATATGGTCGGCTGGGGTAATAGGAGCAGGCCCCATTGGATGAGTGCCCGTCGTCCAAGCTCCCGAGGTTGTAGCCTCTGCTAGTGCTGCTGGAAGAGTAGTCGTCGGCGTCGTAGCCGCTTCGTCCCCCGGTTGTCCCGGGAGATCGGATGGAGCAGTAGTCACTTTGAGGGGATTGGTTTTGTGGAGAGGAGAACATGCTTGCCAACCTCCTGCTATTGGAGTCCGCGTCGGCTCTGATACCACTATTGGTGGAAGCCTCTCGCCGAGGGCCTGCCGAGGCCCGCCGAGTGGGGGTCTCCTACAGTTCTCGGATCTCGCGGACGTGGGGCGTGACCTCCCTAGAGCAGAAGACCACCATCCGAGGGCTGCGGGGTACCTGAGCGGTCACCGATGCCCTATTTGAGGTCGGGAAGGTTATCGAGTTACCTTCATCGGCGACGACGGAGGCGGGCGCGCTGCTGGCCTGCCGTGAACGACGCCCGCTGGAAGAGGGGCGCGTTTCTCGTAAAGAGGCTAATCCCAGCTGTTGCCGGTGGCGAGCTCCGAGTGAACGGACTGGGCCCTTGCTTGAGCTTTCCGAAAGGAGGCCAGTGAGGGTCCTTCCGTCTAGTACAAGAGTGACCTTAAAAATAGAGGGGGTAACCGAGCACCGCCGGCAGCCGGACAAGTTCATGGTCGACAACACTCTTTCACCGCGCAGAACCACAGCACGGTGGCTTGTTCGAGTTTGTGGGAGGAAGAGAGAACCACACGCAACCTACCACAAGAGACCAAGGAATCTTTGGCTAGCAACGAAGAACCACGTCGGAGCTAGGAGGATAACGAAAAGATCTTGATACCAAAGAACCACGTCAATACCAAAACAATTCCTTAACGTCGAAACCTTGACAATACTCGACCGAAACCGAAAAAGTTGTGTCACAGCTACTACACTAAACTACTAACTATTTCTTATGTTCTTTCAAGCTTGCCAAACATAACAACAAAGCAAATATTTATAGCCGCAAGTGTGGACTGGGGCAAAAACGGGCGTGGGATCCGATCCGAGCGATGGAGATTGGCTGAAGTGGGCGGTGCGAGCTGGGATTGGCCGAAATGGGCGGTGGCGCATGGAGAATCCTTGGTTGAGTGCGTCGGTAGACAAGATCTTGGGGAGCCGTCGCACTCGAGTGCGGAATCTTCACGTGGTTGGTCGGGTATCTTTGGTGGAGTGTGTCAGTGGACAAGATCGCACTCAAGTGCAAAATCCCTGGGTGGCGCGCTTCATTTTGGCTGGCGGGAAGGATCCTCCTTGGGAAGGCGTGGCTGATGTCGCCGGCCATTGCGCCTTTCGAGGAGCGACATGGGCCGGCATTGGGGGGGTGGTGGCCGAGGTGCCCATGGCGTGCGGTGTGCGCAAATCCCGTCGGGATCCGTGGTGCTAGAGTGCAAGACCACGACGAAACGTCCATTCCTGGTGGCCGTGAGATGCTTGCGTGCGGCTGTGGGCAAGAATCTCATAGGATCATGCGCACTTGAGTGTGAGATCCCAAGCGGATGGTGTTTCTCCTAGGCGGCCGTGCGATGTCATGGCGCGTGGGGCTTCCAGCCAGTCCTTCCTCGATGGACGGGAGCTCCTTGCGTGCGTCCTTAGGGAGAATCTCCTCGGGAAGGTGCGCATGAGGCGGGGTGCGGATCATGGTCGAGCGTGGGCGTGGGCGCCGTTGCTCTTGGGTACGGTCGGCCTGGTCATGCGGGGCCCGATGGCGGGTGCCTTGGAGGTGGCCCCTTCTCGGTGTGGGTCGGCAGTCTGGGTTCCGCTCGACCCTCCTATGTCCGAACCTACTTGAGGTTCGGCCATATGGCTGGTGAGTGGGGCGGCCCCGGAAACCCCTCGGGTGCCCCATAGTGGTCTGCTGCGATTTGATAGGTTGCAGTGGCCTCCAGCTCGATTCGGGCGAGAGCCTGACCGAGGTAGGCTGGGTACAGCTGGCCGTAGGTTTCCGAAAATTCAGCTCCCGGGTCCGGCGGTCGTCGAGGCTTGCGCCGAACCCTCCGGTGTTTGGCCACGTGCGACGCAATGTCCGGGTCAACCGGGGACGCGTCGTTCTGGCCGGGCGGGCCATTAGCCTCCCGATCCTTATTTGGTGGGAGTGGGGTTGGGTCGTTTTTGAGTCGTATGCGGCCTTTTCGCCTCGGCCGAACCCGCGGGTCTGCGATTTGCGGTCGGTCAGCGTCGGGGCTGAAGTCGTTGCCGCGTAGTTGGGGTGCAGCTAGGGCCGCGGCTGGCCTTTCGTATGTGGCCGTCAGGCCCCGCACAAGATAGGGTCGTATCACGTTGCCTCCCCCCTCCAATTCTCTACTCTCAGTGTGGAGCGTTGAACATCTCTTTTTCAATTTTTATAACAAAAACATAGGTCGTTTGTGTGGACGGCCCAAACCAGCCGAGTGTTTTGGTCTGTTGGGGTTTGACTTGAGGATGGGTATGTGTGTATATATGAAGTAGAATATGATATACTCCTGGCATGAATCTTGAAAGATATTTTCATAGAAGAATTACACCATTATTGGCTTTTCCATCGACAAAAGAATGTACACCATTATTGGTGATCTTTGTCACGAGAAGTCTTCCCCATTACTCACCAGCTGATCGGCAAGCTTGTATTGGGATCAATGTTGTAAAATGCGATAAGACGAGGCGAGGTGTTAATTGAAGCGTAAACTTTTGAAACAAATTTGTAAATTATATAATATTTATAAAAATAACAACAAAACTGAAAAAAATGGCTACAATACTAAGCATATTAATAAAAAAGAATGCACTACATATGGAAACCATAATAATTTGTAAACACAAACAAATACAATGTCATAACATACATAGTACAAAGAGTGCTTGCATAGTTGGCACATAGCACGATGTCCCCTAAACAATTAAATGTTATAGAACTATCATTGACAATCAAATAACTAAAACTAGAAAACCCAAGATTTAGTTTATAATATCCACTAAGAGAAGCAGTAATAACAAGTATTCGTGAACAATAGCATAAGCATATTGAAATATGTATATGTACAAATATTACAAAAAGTAATTAATTTGTGCAATTATCAAGTGATATTTAACAAAATTCAAATGACTTTTTGTAGGCAATTAGTCAATTGTGTTTTCATCATTGCCATCCTCTGTAATGGATGACAGTTCATCTCTTCATTTGAACTGTCCATATATTGAATGACTTCATTTTCCTCTTCAGTTGCTTCATCATCAAAATTCTTATGTTCTAAATCTTCTATTATCGTTTTACTTTCATATAAAAACAATAACACATAACCAAATATAACAGTTAGTAAATAAAAAAAGACAATGTTCTTCTCTTTATTTCAAAAATTACTAACATACAACATTACCTTTGTCAACATTTTTCTTTTGAGAAGAAACACTTTTACACTTTTTCTTGGATATTGATATATCTTCGAAAGGGTGGATATTAATGTCTTCGATCTCAAATGATAAATGCAACTAAGAATCATCTAATGGAAGTGATAAAACAATATATTCTTGTTCAACAACTCATCCATCATCTGAATCAACAATATTAACACATAATATAATCTTGAGTACTTTTCTTTCTCATTTCTCTTTCATTCAACTTCATATTATACATAACGTAAACCAAAGAATTAAGTTTTTCTTGCTCAAGGAGATTTCTTTTTTTTACGTATGTTCCTATCATATACTTGAATAAGTTAATCATCTAACAATTATAAAAAAACATTTGAATGATAGCACAATAAATTATTTGAAAGTTTCACTTACGCTCACATCCTGATACACTGCATTTAAGATTGAGAATTCTCATAACAAATTTCTTCAATTCTTTTGTATCGTTGCTAAATGTATTCCACCAATTAACTGACAAAAATAAACAAGAACAAGAGTTTAGATAACTTCATTTGATCCACTCATAAGTTCATAATATAAATCAAAACAAAAAAAAAATTGTACTAGGATGTTTTTTCTTTCTTGTTCCAATTTCTAATATGTCAACTCACCAACTTCATTATCATATGGATAAAGTTGAACTAAAATATCACATCTTTATTTTATGATAGGCACCATAATTTCTAAGCATTTCATTAGCCCAACATTTATTATTCTATCTTTGAGGGCATCATCGTTATAATGAAAATGTGGGTTCAGATAATACCCTGCAATATGTAAACGATGATGCATTTGATTATCTCACATATTATCAATTATTTGTCAAATTTTCATATATCTTTTCTGATTATTATCTACATTGTATGTTATTTCTTCTTTTGTCCTTCTCATATGACTACACAAAAATCTCATAACTGGTTTTTCATTTCAATCAACAACTCTCAACACCTTCACTAAAGGTAATGTAACTTTAATGATATATAATATTGTCTTCCAAAGCCTTTCATGTTGAGTAACCATTCGCATTACCTCTTTAGATAATTACTGTTTTGAAATTGTAAAGATAGAAACATGTTCTTCAATGCTATTTTGTTTGTATGAATCTTTGCAAAGTAAGATACGAAGTATCAAAATGCATAATAGCAGGTCGTACAAGTTCTTTATCATTTCAATATTTTCTCATCAAATTTAATACCTAGGTATGTCCATATATAAATGTATTTACAACTTTTGTCTTTTCAATCATGTTTTTATGCAAACATATCTTAGTAATGTCTTTAAGAATTAAATCTAGGCAATGAGCTGCACAAGGTGTCCAAAAAATATGCTGAAAGCCATCAATTTCTTTTAACTTCATACATGCAGCTTTGTAGTTAGCAGCCCTACGATAAGTTTTTCTCTTTAATTTCTTTAATTGTCTCCATGAATAACTTTACCAAATTATCAGCTGTCTTTTTTACTCCACTAATATTATAAGACTTTAAAAAATGGTACCTAAAGAATTATTTACAAGAAAGTTAATCAAACTTCTACTTTTACCATCAGTCAAACCATCAACCATTATCATATAACCAACCTTCAAGTATGAATTTTCCTTTGCACTTTGTCCACTTCTTCTTTTAGGATCGAAGTCCGCATAACATTGTAGGTTGGTGGTTTCAATCATCAACTATAATTTCTCACGGCTTCAATCATTTTCTCAAAATATAGACTATTGCATAAGTTAAATGATAAAGCATTCATAAAAAAAACTAACCTATGGCAAAATATACTTGCTTTCTTTCCTCTTTCTTGAAGGCATTGTTGATCGTTGGTTGTCGCATATCTGAAGTTATAGATTGATCCTTCCTTCATCCAAACATTCATTTCTAACAAACATTGAGAGATGGAAGGCCACCACTGATTATTCTTTCATCGAAACATTTATTTCTATGCAATTCGTGATTTTTTTTCTTTGTATTTCACTTTTTTGTACCTGCAAATAATTATTTTAAAATTGTACAACACTTTGTGGTGCTTTGTCACATGCATCTTCTTTGGTTCCAACCAAGTGAGGTTTCATTCTGCAAACACCACCTCTATAAGTTTCCTTGTAAATAACACATATCAAGTTTTTCCTTTTTTCTTTATCATATGATATTCATCAATGCAATGTTCTCATGTTTGATCCTGCAGTGACATTTTTTTTCAAACCTAAACAATGTATTACAAATACAATTCAATAAGTATCTAATGAGTTCAATTACATTGTATGCAAAAGCTCAAATTACTAAGAATACCCAAATATTAACAACACATAATGTAACAAATATTAACACCATATGACAAATTTGAATGATTACCAAGTACAACATATTACAAACTTAATGCAAAACAACTATTGAAAAAATACATAAAAATATAGACATATGACTTTCATCGGATACGGCTTTCCACAGAATTCTATATGTATCTATGAGATCGAATATGAAATTATGTTTACTCACTTGAAATTGAGTATCGGTTTCCCTCCTTTTCCTACTATGATTGGAAATCCTGTATTTTAGATATTCATACGATCGAGTCTTTGGGTTTCTGAAATAGTATAAAAAGAAGTGTTTTGAATCATTGCTATTTGACTCAGACCTGTTCTAAAAAAGTCGAGGTATTTCGAATTTTTTTTGACACGGACAAAGTCAGGGAAAACCTCTGAAACGATTTCAATATTGGACGTTGGACATATTAATATAATAGTTCTGAATCTCTGTAGAAAGAAGATCTTTTGTCTCATGGTAGTCTGCTCCAGTCCCCTTACGAAATTTTCATTATTGGGTTAGCCATATACTTCACATGTTTCTAGCGATTCACATGGCATCATCAATAAATGATACAAGTCTTGGATAAGAATCTACAATGCACTAAAACGCCCTTGTTGACGATCCTTTACTCTGATAGCATCTAGGGTTCCTCGAACAATGTGATATCCCACACTGGGTAAATCCTTAACCCTCCCTCCTCTTACTAATACTACAGAATGTTCTTGTAAATTATGGCCAACCACAATGCAGCTCTTTCAAAATGAGAACATGTTTAATCTAGAAATAAAGAAAAAGAAAACAAAAAAATATAGCCCAAACAAAAAAGAAAAAAAGCGTAGACAAAAAAAATGTAATAAAAAAGGTAATTGCAGTAATGTAAATTTTTCTTGTTTCTTTATTTATTTATATAAAACAAAAAAAAGTAATAAATAATCTTGAATTGATTCAGTAAACGATTGAACATAGTTGTCTACCATGAAGCAGAAAAAAAAAACAGCCTGAACTAAGACACTTAAAAAATTGAAAGAAAATATAATAAGGTAAAGATGCATTAAATGCCAAGTCATATTTTACAAATGCCAAAACGTATAATAAACTAAGACACCACTTGCAACACTTGGCAACAATGGGAGGAAGACCACCAGCCATGGAGCACACATCCGACTCCAAATGATGACAATAGTAAAATAAGAATAATTAAAGATTGTGGCCATGGCCAGTGCCAGAGTGCCAGCCATGAACAGAGAGAAATGTGGCCACCTATGTTTGGTGTCAACCATTTGGAGAAAGAGACTCAAAGAGAGAGACCTTCAGCTGCAATGGAAATTCTAACGTTGGGCGATGACTCCACCAAATGCAACTCCAGCCTCTAGCAATTTAACAAGCACTCAGCGATGGTTGAAATATTCAATTTCACAGGTGATTTGGGATTGACAAAAAGGGATTAGGGAAACAAATAGGGTTCAGTTAGGGCTCCATGTGAATCCAGCTAGACCAGTTTTAGTTATTTTTTTAACTTTTTAATAAAAATTTTAAACAGACACTGTCCCTGAGGTGTACGCCTCAAGCACGGAGCGTGCCACAGACGGAAGTGTACGTCTCTACCAAATGAGGTGCATGTTTCAGGAACGCCCTCATATAAAAAAATGCTTTGAGTCGCTTTTTTTTTTGTGTGAGGCGTACGCTTCTTACTGCATTGGTTGGGATCACCTTGGCCAACACTAGCATGGAGTGGGGGGGGCATATGGCCTCCACACAAAATTGCAACAAAAAAAATTACATGTAATTCTACCAATTTTTTATTTACCCCATATTGAAAATTTATATTTATGCTCCTCTTAAATTTTTTGGGATCTTCCTAATTAAAAATTCCTAGCTCCACCCCTAAAAGATACATAAAAAGACATGGGCAAAGGAGAAACCATCCTTTAATTTGTTTGACATTTATACCTATTGCAATATCATATATATATATATATATATATATATATATATATATATATATATATATATATATATATATATATATATATGTATATATTAGGAAAAAAAATTCTTTCAAATTCAAATTTCATTATTAATTACACAAAAATTTTATTCATCAAAAATTTAAATAACAACATAACACAATGCTATTTCCTTCACGAGCTCAAAATGGTTGATCCCTTGAATCGACAAAATTAATTTCAAGTGATTGGTTGGTTCTAACATCAGGATCACCTGCAACGCAAGCAACTTATGCAGTAGGCACACAGGGAACATGAAAATCCCAAAAAGGTTGAAATAGAGAAGAACTATTTCAAAGGCCACTGATCGCTTCGGACGCAAAACTGAATTTCATTATCAGAATTTCTGTGCAAAGTGCTTCCTAATTTGCCATCCAACACATGCAGCAACAGGCCATACTTGAGATATTATGTTTAGTCACAAAAAACACGTTTTTTTAAATGTGAAAAAACGTGATAAATTAAATTGTCATTTAAAACTTTTAAAAAAAGTTTTTTTTTTGTTGAAAAAATGTTTAAATAAGGTGTTTTTTTTATTTTTTTATGCCAAATAGTTTTTTTTTTTATTTTCTATTTTTATTTGTTGCAAATCTGCTTATCTTTCATTGTTTGTGTTATTTGTTTCTCACTTATTTTATTTTCCTCTTATTTTTAGTTTTTGAAATTTTAAAAATTTACCATATTTTTCTCGTTTTTTCTCATTTTATTCAAGCTCCTCATATTATATCCGAGAAAAACCTTACCGTTTAAAACTCCAAAATGTTATCTGACATCAGGATGACCTGTAATGCAAGCAACTTATGCAATAGGCACAGGCAACATGAAAATCTCAAAAAGCTTTAATTAGAGAAGAACTGTTTCAAATGCCACTGCTCGCTCCGAATGCCAAACTGAATTTCATTCTCAGAGTTTCCCTGCAAGCTGCTTCTTAATTTGCCATGCAACACATGCAACAACTGGCCATACTTGAGATATTATGTTCAAAGACCATCAAATTATGATGACATTGGTATGACATAAATAACCTCTACATGCTTTGTTGTTCAAACTGTTTGTAGTATAGATTAACATATATTGTACTTCATATCTCTAAGGAACTTAGACAAACTGAAAAAAAAAAAATTCTGGACATGTAAATTTGTTATGAGAGATGGGCTGATTTGTACCGTGTCTCACCCAGGTCTTACTGCAACTCATGACCCTAGATGGAGAGGGAATGAAGGGTATTTAGGGTTCACTCCGGTGGTGGACAGATGACCAGATTTAGGCAGCAGGCCCAAGGTTTTATGGATCACGCTACATTTCTATATACAAAATGGCCGTTTGACTCACCCCCATAGCAAGGTACTAAAGGAAAGTATGTGCCCAACAGTTTCCATAATTCTTTCTTCCCTTTCAAGGAACACTTGATATTGGTGATAACATTCGCAAATTATGTGCACAAAAGGTTCTTCGTGGGTGTTTATGTTCATTCTTCTCCTTTTTCTTCTTTCCTTCTTCTTCTAGCTTCTTAACTCTCGCCATTAACGGTTGCTCTGTAACGATGGGAAGAGGCTTCATGAAGGCATGTGTTCTCATCCTTGTCATTTTGTGTTTATGCCAAAGAGAAGTGCAGGGAATGATCATGAGGCCGAGCAAAGGAAGGCATGGCATGCGCAGGGAGAGCACCCCGGTCAAAACCATCCAGGTCTGTCATCATCAACCTTAACACCATCATCATGGTCAGCCATGGCCATCATCAGCATCCTCTTCCCTAAACAGATGTCCATCGTTATTGCATGTGCCCGTGCAGAGCGAAGATGGGGATGTGATCGACTGCATCTGCATCTATGAACAACCATCTCTCTTCCATCCTTCGCTTATGAACCACGAGATCCAGGTAGCCTTTTGTATGTTATTATTATCCATGCTTACAGTTACAGATTTTATATATATATATATATATAGTGGGCAGCCATGCTTCCTGATCAATATGATGATATTTCCACAGATGAGACCAATGACCTTGCCAGAAAGGGAGGTGGAGGAAGGAAGTCGATCCAGAAGGCAGTTCAAACAGGCATGGCACAAGAAAGGGAGATGTCCAAAGGGGACGATACCTATTGTTAGAAGCCGAGTGCCTGATGAAAGAAGAACAATTGAGCGTCTCTTTGTCAGTTCAAATGATCAAATAACATTTAGTTCTTCTGGTCCCGTTCATGAGGTAGGAATGATTTCTGATCCAGATTTTTTTTATCTGTTCGAGGTTTTCTGGAGAAAAGTTTTCCCGTGTGGGTGCAGTTTGCTGCGGTGGAGGGAAAATTTGATGAAGATTATGGGGTATTTGGTGCAAGCGCAGATATCAGCGTCTGGAATCCAATAGTTCTTCCAGGAGAGTTCAGCTGCAATATGGTTTCTGTTGCAAGTGGAGACGGCGGCCAAATCCAAGAATATATTGCAGCAGGATGGATTGTACGTAGCCTCTCTCTCTCCAATTAGAGGTGTACTGCGGATGAGAGTGTCCCTGTTTCCACCCTTTCCACCGATGCATTATATATATATATATATATATATATATATATATATATATATATATATATATAT
Organism: Nymphaea thermarum; assembly: GCA_011799765.1. Classification (NCBI taxonomy): domain Eukaryota; kingdom Viridiplantae; phylum Streptophyta; class Magnoliopsida; order Nymphaeales; family Nymphaeaceae; genus Nymphaea; species Nymphaea thermarum. Next base: position 60,411 of record JAANDH010001058.1, read on the forward strand.
ATATATATATATATATATATATATATATATATAACATTTTTTTCAAAAAAAATGCGATAAATTAAATGGCCATTTAAAACTAAAAAAAATACATTTTTTGAAAAAAAATGTTAAAAACAAAAAAGAACAAGTTTTAAAACGTGTTTTTCTCTTTTTTTTCATTTTCTTTCATTGCCAAACAGTTTTTTTTTCTATTTTTTATTTGTTGCAAATCTACTTATCTTGTGATAGTTTGTGTTATTAGTTTCTCACTTATGTTATTTTTTTCTTATCTTTAGTTTTTTAAATTTTTTAAAATTTTCTCATTTTATTTTTTTCCTTACCTTTTTTTTTTAAATTACCGTATTTTTTATATTTTTTTCAAACTCCTCTTATTATACACAAGAAAAACAATACAGTTTAAAACTCGGAGACGTTATTTGTGACTATATATATATATATATATATATATATATATATATATATATATATATATATATAATGAAATTTTTTTAAGCTAAAGAAAAGTGCCAACTAGTGGGAATATATATATATCATGAGATTTTTTTAATCTAAAGAAAAGTGCCAACTAGTGGAAAATTGGAAACCTGAAACCAGTTTTTGTGCTAAATACGGATGCCATTTTGAGCTTTTTCAATTTTATTAGAAAAAAGTGGCCATGTTTAAAGGGAAGGTGGAAAGATTTGGTTTCGATAAAGGAAAAACTAAGAAAGATATTGTTGCCATTATGCCATACCAGGTAGTATTTCTTAAATTTTAGAAAATGTCGGATATGTCGAGATAACAAAAAAACAGAAAAAGTGGGGAATATGAAGAAATTGAGAAAAGAAGTTCCCTCACATTATAAGAATAAGGTACATCCAACGCAGAGGTCTCTTGTATTATATGTCCACTAATATAACTGACAGCATCTTTTGTTTCCGATTCTGCAGGTTTATGACAGCTTGTATGGTGATTTCCAAACAAGATTTTTTACTTATTGGAGTGTAAGCAAGCATCATCTCTCTCTCTCTCTCTCTCTCTCTCTCTCTCTCTCTCTCTCTCTACCTTTCCTCTGAAATTACACACACAATAGAAACCTATTAAGATCAAGGAAAGAACACAACAGAAATTTGATTTCATAGTTATTTTCCAGTGAAGTTATGACTATTTTCTAATTTTCTTTTGAGCAGGCATCTGATAAAATTGGAACCATACAAAGAAAATTTTCGAACCAATAATGACCTAAGGATTACTCCTTCAATGTTTTTGTTTTCCAACAATATGATCCTGTGTTTTTTTCCCTTCATTTTTTAATGTAACCGTTTAGCCATATTTTGCATTATGATTCAACATTTAATTACTATGTTTTCCAAAGATGATGAGTAAAAGAATTTTAGTCGATCCAAATCCATATAACTAAAATATTATTACAACAACGACTGTATCTGACAGATGTAAGATCCATGGAGTAAAAGTCCAAGAATTTCAAAATCATGCATCTTTTAAACACAAGGTGCAATAGCTGTCCTTGTTAAGGATATTGTGGATCTGAAAACATGAGATCTAAATTCTAAGAATCCAAAATCTTGGATCACCTCAGATCTCAAGCACCCGTTCATTTGATTAAGGTGAAAAACCAAGACATCACACGTTCTGGTTGTCCTCACCTTCCTTTGCTTACATGTAAATCCCTCCCTTGGAGGTGATCCCCCTAGGTTTTGTTCCAGTAGCTGAGGCAGGTGTTGACCTGTGTGGTCAATTGCCTACACAGTTCCACAGAAATTGCTTATTTATACATAGATTGATGTGTCATGGTCTTTCTTCTTTACATGATGTTGGTCCCTTAAAGGTCTAAAATATGAAGTATATATTAATGCCTTTTGCCAGAAAATTTCAGCATGATCGCTGGCTTGTTTTAAAATTTGCAGTTTGGAGAACTTGTTGAAGCAAAATGTAAAACTTATTTTAAAAGTTTAGGAATCACAAGATAAAGTAAAAATTTCACTGAAATTATTCTTATAGAAAATTTCACTAAAGTTGTTTTCTAGGAAATTTCACTAAAAGGTCTCTCTCTCTCTCTCTCTCTCTCTCTCTCTCTCTCTCTCTCTCTCTCTCTCTATTCCCAGGGTGCAAACACTAGACAGTGCTTTGACATGAGGTGTGAAGGCTTCATTCAAGTGAACCCCAATGTCGCCCTTGGTGGAAGATTACCCAACTCCACCTTTGATGGATATCAAACCTTTTTAAGCATCCAATTATACAAGGTAATCAGCTTATGCCTTATCTTACATCTTTTTGTTCTTGCCTTAACATAGATTAATGAATACCCAAGATGAAATCAGGAACTTAAAATAATGGGCTTTCTTTGTGCATCAAAAGTTATTTCTCATCAAGTCTCTTGATCATGCTTCCATTTGGTACAGGGTTTGAAGAAGTAGTATATAAACCAGAAACCATGCCATAGATGTATGGACCATGCATCAAAATTGACTACTCAAAAAACCATAAATTTATTCCAAAAAAAGAAAAGATCCAAACCATGATTAATAACAAGAAAATTATGTTGGATCTATTTATATCATTGTCTTATGTAAAAACATCAACATTTAGTTAGGTACACCAAAACATGGAAAAGGAACAACAGCTCTCTCTCTCTCTCTCTCTCTCTCTCTCTCTCTCTCTCTCTCTCTCTCTCTCTCTCTCTCTCTCTGTGTGTGTGTGTGTGTGTGTGTGTGTGTGGTCTTAAGAATATGTTGATAAAAAACATATATTAAATTTATTATTTTTTGAAGATTAATAGTGTTCTTATAAATGGCTCCCATAGATTCAACATTTTGATAGTAAAAGAGTCCAAATTTTTCAAAAAAAAAAAAAACAACAACTTGAATCAAAGCATGTTTTACATCAAAATAGTTTTTGCAAATATATTAGGATATTCATATTTTGTTTAAAGTATCTTTTTGGCAAAAAATTTGAAGGTTCTGTTTTTATCCCTAACCTAGTGGTGTGGGATCTACCAATCTCTCTCTCTCTCTCTCTCTCTCTCTATATATATATATATATATATATATATACCACTAGGTCAGGAGCAAAATAGATACCTTTTAACCTCATCAAAAGTCAACAACTGACAATGCATTAAAACTTGATGAATTACAAACTAATTATTTTACTCTTATATATATATATATAATCCCAGACCACCAGGTCAGGAACAAAAAAGAGACCTTTTAAGCTCATCAAAAATCAACAACTGACAATGCATTAAAACTAGATGAATTACAAACTAATGATTCTACTCTTTAAAGTTTGAATGAAGATCCTAATTAATTTTAACAAATGCTGGTGTTCAACTTATATGTGCCATTGGATTTTGTGAAATGACTGTATTTTGGGTTAGAACGCACAAAGACACACCAAAATAAATCTCTCTCTCTCTCTCTCTCTCTCTCTCTCTCTCTCTCTCTCTCTCTCTCTCTCTCTCTCTCCGTGGAAGTTTAACATTTCAAGAACTCGAAAGCTGTTAAATGCCAGATTCACAGTGTATGTTAATTGCTTAGTTTATGCATGCCTTTGATCAGAGGCTAAAATTTAGATGCCTTAAACCAGCTAATATTGCTTCGCCCATGCAGGATTTTAGAGACGATTGGTGGCTCCAAATTGACGGTGAGCCAGTCGGCTACTGGCCCAGTTCATTGTTTGTCTACCTGAATTTTTGGGCCAATACAACTCTCTACGGAGGACAGATCTACAACACTGTGCCGGGAGGCTATCACACCCTTACTCAGATGGGCAGCGGCCGTTTCGCCGACGAGGGCTACGGCCGATCCTGCTTGATCAGCCACATTCAGTACGTCAATGGCGATCGCAAGTTCAAGAGGCTTCCGGATGCCGCCATTGTAGAAGACAGGCCTGAGTGCTACAGTTTAGTTTACATTGGCGAAGACTACTTGAACAAATATGGTCAGTTCCTGTACAACGGAGGACCTGGCCTCAGCTTAGACTGCATGTAGATTCTACTATATGGGCTTCTTAATTAATGAATATGTCATGCAGCATTCTTCTGGTCGATGGATGTGCTTGACCTTATGGAGTAAGGAATTTTGGGATAAAGGGCACCACTATATATAAAAGATGAGCCAAATTTTCAAAGCAATGATATGAAAATAAAGACTTTTTTTTATGCGGCTGGTGTGAGCAACTGCTTGCACCTGCCTATATGTGGCTGTGGCTCCGCCATTGCTGAAGGATGACACGCCTTGGAAAATATGAAGAAATGGGGAAATGAAAAGTTTCCTCTCCATGGTCAGGGGGCAAGAAAAGATGTGGTAACATGAACACACACTACAACTAGCTTGGGATACAAACAAAGTGTCTCTTTGAAGAGTCTTTGGTTATTAAAAATTGTGGCATAAAATTAAAAGAAAATTTAAAAATGCTCTTTTTGCGAAGACAAATTGTTGTCACCATGATCAAGTGGTTATGGCATTTTCAGGTGAGCAAGGTTTTCCAATGCTCGACAAGAATGCCAAAGCTTTCAATTAACCTCTTATCTTCTTAGAGTACAAGACATACTTTTTGGTGCCTTAGAATGTCGTTTTCGTTGTACTTCAGCTTGCACTTCTTTGGTTATGAAATTTCACTATCACACAATTTACTTTGTAATTGAGCTCCCTTGTTAAAAAAAATGTAGCCAAATATTGAAAAAATAATAATAAATGTTTTTCATGTGAAGACAAAGTGGGAAAAGTATGAGAAAACACCATTTAATTAAAAAAATAGAAGAAAAAGTTGTGGCAAAAATTGGAAAAAAAAAAATCTCTTCTTGTGAAGACAAACTATTGTCACCTCTCCTCACATGGTTATGACATTTTACCTAGGGCTGAACACGAGCCCAATCAAGCTCGAGCTGGGTCAGCTCGGACTTCAAAAACTTGAGCTCGACTCGAACTCAAGTTGAGCTTCATATTACAAGCTTAAGTTCGGCTTGATTACACAACATCAACTTCAAGCTCGACTCATTTAACTCGGTTATCTTTTAACTTGTTTATCTTAACTCGTTTAACTCATTTAGTCTCAACTCGTTTACCTCAACACCTTTCTATCAACTATTTTTACTTGAATCCAAGCTAGCATAACTCATGCTTTGCTGCAGGACGAGACTCAACAAGATTGTATTTGTTGTGCTTGTATATGTTTTGAAGAAAAAACATACACTGGGTATACCTTTGAAGTATAACCTTCGATCCAGAGGAAGAAGATAATAGATACCAACATACAAAGACATTGCATCTGATACATCAGCCACATGCCTGTTTCAGTTTCAAAAGATGCATTAAAAACGGATGATAATCCAAAAGGTACAAACAGAAGAATCGGTGCTCCATCCGAAGAAAAACAGTTAACAAGAAGAGAAAACTCGGCTGTTCTCACAAAAGGTTATGATAATCGACCACCACATGCAAACAAGCTGTTCAGGATGCCCTGCTCTGCATACAACACTGTAGTAGAAAAGTAAGAACCACAGAGACTGAGAAAGGGGGAAAATGATACAGAGCATTCATTCCTATTTTCTACGCACAAAAATGAAAATAAAGCACTCGCAGGAACCAGGCAGAAGATCTGGACAATGCACCACCCCTTTTCAAGGCACTGTGAGAGAGAGAGAGTCAGAGAGAGGCAAAGAAAGTGTCAAGTTGGTGAGACAGGTCACGAGAGAAAAGAGAGAGAGAGAGAGAGAGAGAGAGAGAGAGAGAAAGATGTTACGTAGTTGATACCAACGGCGGCTGGGCATCGGGCCCGTTTACTTAGCGAGTATCAGTCCTGGGTTTGGGTTCGAAAAAGTTGACCATGACTAACCCGAGTCAATACTATAATGCTCATTCGGCTTTGATTTATTTTTTTTTAATATTGTTTTTATTTAATAATGACATAATAATATTTTATTTTTATTTTTTTAACTCGGTTGGACCCGAACTCGAACTCGGATGTTGGGTATCGGGCTTGCTCCAGACTAGATTTTCGAGTAGCCTGGGCTGGCCCGAGCCTGACTCTTATTGGGCCAGGCAGGCCAGCCGGATGCCCAGGCCTACATGTTGGTGGTGGACTGGTGGCCGGATGCCGAATGGTGGTGTTGACGTGCTGGTGTGCAGCGGTGACGATGATCGACCGAAGAGGAGAGAGAGAGCAGTCCAAGAATCCAAAGGGGAAAAAGACAACCTACTGCTAGTATAAAATTTTTTACCCTAAACCGGCAAAACAGTTTCGATAACTGGGTGTATTGGCTTTTGAGATTTAACTAGTTTTATAATAACGAGTTCAAGTCTAGACCGAGTTGGCATCCTAAGAGATACTCTTGAACCACCTTGTAAAAAAATTAAAAGAAAAAAAAAATATTGCAAAAATTAAAAATAAAAATCCTCTTCTTGTGAAGACAAAATGGAAAAAGTCAGAAAAAACGCTATTTATGTGAAGATGGGATCATGAATCAAATACTTTATTTTAAACAACCAAATCAGAACCAAGTTATGATATGTTAATAACCGACTTTCGAAATATATGGATATTATGTACAAGATCGATATTTATTTAAAACTAAACCTGAATTTTACATCCAATCATGTACTTATTTGAAACTAAATATAAATATGATTCAATACTATTTTTTTTTAATTCTGATTTTGAACTAACTTTTCAATCGGATGTAAAATTTTGTTCCTATTCAGCATTTTCAAAGCAGACATCCAATTTGAATAGGATTCATTGACATCACTATGTATGGATATTGTATTACAAAGTGGTGATCTCTTGCAACTCAACCATGGATCGACTCCCAATATCCTCACCTTCCAAACGTGGTGAAAGGCAATCTATGGCACGTCTAATACATAGTAGCTAGGCTCGCAAGTCCCAGCTAAGCATGATTTCAGTTCCCAGATATGGTTAGAACTACGCCAATCTTGTAAAATTGGCTCTGGAACTGAATCGGCCGATTCCCCAATTAAGTGAATCAGTTTTGAATCGGCCAAAAATATTTCAAAAAATATATTAAAAACAAAAATTTAATAAAATTAATGTTTAAAAAATTATTTAAAAAAGTAGGTACAGGTTAACATGAGGTACCCTTCAATTAGCGACCAAACCGGGAACCGGTTTTCCACGATTCAATTCGAATATGAGAATTCTGGCCGATTCAGGCAGTTCTGAGTAGGTCCAATATTCAATACGCATGCGAAGCGATACATTGCCCGATACGTATTAGCTCATTTCGACTTTTTTTTTTGTTTAAAAAATCATGTGAAAGTAATTTAAAATCATTTAAAAAAAGAAAAAAAATGGATACGACGCCACAATATAAACTGTTGGATATGGGTTCTTAAGATTTCTGAGTATTTTAAGATTCGGATTCGACCTGATCAGATTTCATATGTGCCTAGTTGAGTGGAGTCCAAGTTCGGTTAGCTCGAGTTTGGCTTGATTAAAGAAACCTCAAGCTCGACTCGGCTCGAATTCAAGAATAACTCGACAGAAGCAGCTCGATTAGGCAGTTACGTGTTGAGCTCCAACTCTACTCGATTAAGACATAACAAACTCTTTCTTGTGTTGAGCTCAAGCTCGATTCAATTATAGCTCGATTGGACAGTTATGTGTTGAGATCAAAGCGAGCCAAGCTCACTCGTTGTCCGCCCCTAATATTCGGCAGCCAGCGGCCGCCGACCCCTTTGGAACAGAGTCAAATTCGGGTTGCTGAAGATCCATCTCAAATATCCGAACCACTAGCGAGCGGGGAAAGTGAAATCGTAAAGTACCCAAAAAACAATGCACAAAATGAATCTCCGCCACGTCAAACGTTTGACGATATTTTAGGGTAGAAAAAACAGGAGCCTCTTAGGTGGCAGCATTTCGATAAAAGACTTTCCTCGAAATAACAAAATTTCCAATGACGATTTCGTTGACCGAGCTTCTACGTGAACTATTGCAGATTGTTAAGAGGAGAACGAACACTCTTGCCCTAGCCCCAGCGATAGAGAGAGGGAGAGAGAAAGGTTGAAGACGATGGCTCTCAATGGGGTGCGGTCCGGTCTGAAGCTCCTGAGCAACTCCAATGGCGCCCTCTGCAGATCTGGTAACCTTTCGTTTCCTTCTTCTTCATATGGGGGATCCTATCTCCACTGAACGTTTCCTTTTTGTTTGCGTTAGAGTGGCTTCTTTCCCTCATGTTTTTGCTCAACAGGTTGACTCTCGATCTCTTTCCCCTTACGATTTCTTAGAACCAATAATCAACACGATGATATGTTTTCAGCTTTTTGTGATTCGGGGCACAATTCAAGGGTCTGGTATTCTGAGTTCATCCATAGGAATTTCTCTTTTGTTGTTCCTTTCTTCTAGACATGTCTGCTTCGTTGGTTTCTTTTGTACCACTGAGATAATGATGTTTACTTGGTTAATGTTGACTTGTGCGGATTCAGAAACATTAAAAAATCTTGGCTTTTTTCTGTTCATGTGATTTCTTAATTGGAGTCTTTCTTAATTTTTGTTTTGTAGAAATGAGTATGTTAGATGCTTCAATTTTTGCTGATCGGGAGATCATGGGTTTCTCTTCTCCCGTTCATTCTGAATAAATGGACGTGGTTTTATTTTTTGGTTGTAATTCTATGCTTCTGTTTGTTTTTAATGTTATGTTGTGGAAAGAACGTAAAATTGAATGTTTTTGTGTTCATATGAATCATCCATGTAAAAGAGATTAGTGGTTTTGGTTGTAGAAGGTGAATAAGAAAGGCAGTTAGCTGCATTGTGTGATTTCCATTTTTTGCTTTTCTTTAATGTGGAATTCCAGATTCTTGAAAGCTTCAGGATGATTTATAGGCAGTGGGATCTATAGACTTAAAGATGTCATGAGTAATAAGTTTTCTCTAGATCCTTTTTTTAGGATAATTCAGAGGGTTACTTTCAGTGAATCAGATGTATGGAAACTCAATGAGATATCAACAGCACAAAAGGTGTTTCTCTTACTTGTGCATAGATTATAACTAGGAGTGTATGGGGTATGCTACTTTGTCTCATCCCTGGTCAAGCCAATCTGAGTGACATTCTGCTTTTGTTCTTTGGTTACATATTTAGTTTTCTATTTGGTCATGACATGTTTCTCAATTTTCGCTTGTAAGTTTGACTTGGAAGTTTGAACATAGTATGTTCTGAATTATCAGAGGTCCCTATGAATGCTGATTCCTAGAAAGTAGGAAGCAGAATGCAATGTTGATTAGTGATTTACATTCCAAACATGGGCTCAATATCTATTCATGGCTACTTTCATGGCATTTTTGTTATATTAGACTTGAATACTGTTTCAGTGTTTTGCATGGCCTTTTGCTTATAATAGGATGTTGAAGACATTACCAAATTCACTTTTCACTGCCTAGTGAATCTAAACATTTGAAATGTTCACTTCCAATTTCTATCCTGTATTGATACCCACTTCCTATTCCTTTTCTGGAAACTATGACATTTTCTAACAAATGAAATTAACACATTTTGTGTTAATGTCTTTCCATGCATGCTGTAGCCCAAATATAGTTTTTTTCAGCTAGCATGAACTTTGTGAGTACAACACGCGAATACCTTCATATCTACATTAAATGAACTCTCTATCATGGACCCTCCTATTACAGTGTTGTTGATTCAAATGAGACGTACATTTCAATAATATCATTGTCCTTTTATTGTGAGAAATTTGTGAATAAAATCTTCTGGTGGAAAACCTTGTCTTTCTTTGTTCATACTCCACAAATCTCCAAAGATGTAACTTATTAATCAGAAAAGTCTGCAATTTTAAATAAATTTGACAAGAAACCCTATTTCTCTTTTAAGATGATAAGTTGCTATTGGAAAGGAAAATATATAAAACAAATAAAAAGCAAGTTTTTGTCTTAACAACCTTTCTACAAAGGAATGTTAAAGGTGTTTCTCTATGAAGCTTGTTAAAGGTGCTAGGACATCATATGTGGTGAGTGAAGCCTAGAGCCTAGGTGGTACTAAGCATGATTGGGTGCATTAGGCTGTCTTCAAAAAGTAAAAGTAAACCAATTAAATGCAATATTAATTGTTAAATTTAACAATAATAATGAAGCATTTCTTAATGAAATACTGGTAAGTAACAATCTGTTACAATATTAAAATGTACAATTGAACTCGCATTAAATATTCCACAACATGATGATAAAGTTTGAGAGAGCATTTTAGCAAAGTTCAACAATTAGATTTTAATAGTCATATGGCATAACAAGAACAAGTTATGTTCAAGCCATTGCTTTACAGTGCTTTGAAGTTTGCTGCATGCAAGATTTTCTTATTTCCTGAAAGTGAACTATTAGATCTCTAATAACTAGCATCTAAAAGCTTAAACCAAAGGCAGCAATAACTAATTAAAAAGAGAAGACATAAATGCTCAATATAATCAAAGCTTCCATGTGAACCTCGCTTGTTGTAAAGGCGTCTTTCACTATAATTCTAATCAAGAAAAAAAAAAAAGGTACTAGAAAGATCGATCGATACATAGACATATTCAAAGTGTAATAGTATATAACTGTGATAGAAATATTCAGAGTGCAATCGTATACGACTGTGACCATAATTATAAGTACATATGTAAGTAAATATATTTACTGCAAATTGTATGCAACATAAAAAAGAACGATGAGAAGAAAATCTGCAGTAAGTTGAACAAGAAAAAATGGAGAAAGAAGAAAAACTGTTTTATATCGCAAAAGAGAAGGAAGAAGAAAAAAGGAAGAAACAATTATCTGCCTGACAGTAAGGAAGAAAAGCAAAGATAAAGGTAGTTGCGTGCATGGGTTTACCTGACTATTTTTACAGGTCACCTAGTAATGGACATCCTAGGCATCCAGAAAAGCCTAGAGGACCTAGGCAAGGCTAGGTGCATATAGCTACGAAGTAAAAATAGGTTAGACTGTGAGAATCATGAACACTTTAAAAATTAAACCAGTAGTGTCAGACCATGTGATCTTGTGGACAGCATCCTGGGCAAGTTCCAGATACTTATGCCATGATCCAATGAAGTGTGCAGATAATAAGTTGCTTGTGTTTGTTGTAATTATTAGTTCTTGTCCTGTTTTGTCTTCATAACAAACAAAATAAAGACTAATTCCCTCATTGATTTTTATCTGTTAATCTGAACAGAACAAAATATCTAATTTATTTTGGATGAGAATGCATATCAGCATAGTTTCAAAGATATGGTCATTTTTTAGTTTGTTATTTACTAGTAATGTTATTTGTATGTTTCTATATAATTTATAAATGCCTTGTGGACATTATCCTTATATTTTTCCTATCAGGAAATTTGAAAGTTCTGAGGTGAGATTTTTTTTCATCTATAAGATCTTCAAGAACAAGATGACTAGAATGTAGATTTTAGACTTTGGGTATTGCTGCAGACAATGAAAGTCTTATTAAAATGGAAGATTATTTTCTAAGATGGTCGTTGTAAGTTTAAATTTGGTCTAAAATGGTTAATATGAAGGTGAAATTGTGTTTCAAAAGTTTTGAAGTAGGGTAGGGCCATAAACTAATCTGTATTGTTTACTAAATGGATTTAAATAAGTGATAGCTGAAAAGGGCGAGCAAAAATGCTGGTTTGTTACTGCCTTTTTTTTTCATGATTGGCAGCAGAGCTATGAAACATGGGTACAGTTAAAAAGGCCAAGTACCTGGTCGACATGGATGCAGGCCTGGGCATGGCAGCCTTAATTTCCAAACTAGTGTAGGGAACTTTATTACTATATTGTTAGCACGTCCTATGTGAGTTGGAGAGATCAAGGATGGCTGTTGAGGAAGGTATTATGTTGATTGCTGATCATTCAAGTAAGACTAAAAGGCAGGACCAAGTTCGGCCTAGTTCTTGCTATCCCAGCCATTGGCTTTTGTAAGTGATGATTTCATTGTGTTCTACTTGCCCACAGTTCTTACTTGGTACTTGATAAAGCATGTCTTGGTTTTTTGTTCCCCTTGTGATGGATTTGTAAGAGGGGAATATGCCATGTGCCTGCCTGGGATCACATCATATCTGTTTTGGATGTATAATGCAATTTCAGTTGTAATTTCCATTTCAGCTGGAAAATGCAGCGAATGTTTTGGATGGTATAAGTGATTAAGAGGTGGTTAGTCGTGCCATGGAGAAACTCTGGGGAGTTCCATTTGCTACATTTTTTAAGGGCTACACTTCTCAAGTAAAAGGTCTTACCAAGATGTGTATGAACCAAGAGAATCTACATTGGCTGTAGCTGTCATGGTTCTCTTCATGCTATGTTCTGTCAGTTCTTTTTGTCATTTAACCTGGTAAATCTATTGATGGATACATCCAAAAGTGAGTGAGGTGAATAGGAACTCTGGAGTTACCTGAACTCTTCAAGTTTAATCCTGGGTTTGGGGACATCTTGCTGGCTGATTCTGCCTAGGACAGTGTTAAGTATCTTTAGGTGACTCACTCTAAGATGAATTATTCTAGTGTTTATCCTTCATTCTTACTCAACCAAGTTTCCCTTTTGTACTTGATAATTGCTGTAGCGTTTGTAAATGCATTCGACATGGTTAACCTTTTCAAGGTCAATTCTGACATTGTGAAACTTGTTTTCCAGTTAAGCTAAGCTAACTTCATCTTTGATCTAACAGTGACACGGTCGGTGCACTCAACGAGTGTGAAGAGAATGGCAGGCGACCATGGTCATGGTCATGGTCATGGCTCAGAGCCATTCTACTTGCATGCAAAGCACATGTACAATCTGGACAGGATGAAGCACCAGAGGTTGAAGATGACCCTTGGTGTCTGGACCTGTTTTACCATTGGAACGATGGTTCCCATCGTTGCTGTTATATTCCAACAGAAAAAGACGGCATCTGTTTGATCTGCTCTCTGCCATTGAGTCTCTGTGTATTCAGAATTGATCTTATTTCTTTCTAGACTGAAGGGTGTGTGTTTGATTTAAAGATCTCCGTGATGCTCAATAATGACTCCTTGATATTGACAAGATGGGCAATGCCTGGTTTTTCTTTCTTGCAATGTTTACTGCGGACCTTTTACTATCCAGATCCTTCCTTCGACAGTCCATTGCAAGATGCCTTGAAAGAAACGGCATAAACAGATTATTTTCATATGACTGGAACCATGGATGCTATGACCAATCATTTTCCTCAACTACTCGATTATCACTATTTTCTTTTATGATAATAGCATCGCTATGCTTCCATTTGATGGTTGAAATGGTTCACGACATATTATGATGTGTTGATGGTCGCATTAGAATTGGAAAAAGACAAGTGTCTGCAAGAATTTACTGGTACCAAGTGCATCTGTGTCAGGGGAGACGGATGGGCTGGTGGAGTTGCGGTCGGCAATGCAATTGTTTTCATCTAGCCAAGCTACCTTGAGACACTGGAAATCTGCCTTTTGGGGATGCCGCATACTCCATTTGAGGGGAATGGTGGAAATGAATTGATGTTTCTTAGTCGTGTATCATTTTTATTTTTCCTGTCTTCTCATTTTCTCTGTGTTTCTTCCATATTTCTCCATCAACGAGAGAGAGAGAGAGTGAGAGAGTTCAGATCTAGCATGGCTCGTTCAAAGCAGGTTGGCTCCCAACAATCTTTTTTTCTTTGTAAGTGGGAGTGGCAGTAGGTAAGCTCTCTCGCGTCAGGCTTTGGCTTTGGCAAGGACTGGACCCATGTAAGTAGGACTATAACAGCTAAGAGTGTTTAGGAAGAACATTGTGTTTTAGAATACATGTTTTTGTAACACACAGTTCGAAAAAGCCATTGTGACATAAAACACCTATATTTCAAAAGGAATGCATATAATACTTGAAAAATAAGTCAGCTGTATAAAATGGCAATTAGACGTGTCTTTTTAAAAAAAATGCCAAAAAATTTAAAAAACGAGTATTATATGCATTTTTTTAGCATTTGTTGTATTTTTTATTATTTATTATTTTTTATAATTTTTAGGATTTATTAAATGTTTTAAATTTTTTAAAAAATTGCTGAGATTTTCTTGAAATATTTCGAGATATACAACTTTACCGTATTATATTCGAGAATTTTCTCGTTGTATAATACCTATACATGACAATAGAAAAACCACAATGTTTCTTATTTCAAAAAATATAATATGGTTACGAACCACAAGCTAAACCAGAAATTTTGGCTGGAGGAGCGCTAATCCAATAACTTTAATGCATTTAGGGCTACCTATATATATCGACAATCTTGGGTTGTAACTTCATGGGTCTATAAATAGCATCTATAATCACATTATGTTTATGAGGATTCATTTTTTTTGGATTATATACTCTAAGAACATGCGTTTCAAGAACAAAATCCTATGCTTATGAAATGCCTTTTTTGAAAAGAATCCCACTGCCTATCAAGGTACAACCAAACGCAATCAGAAAATATTTGAGAGAAATGAAGAAGTGGCAGTTTACTAATTACTACTGAAATCTACATAAGACGGGATCATCCCCAACTCTTTCTCCCTTCTCAATAAGAAAATCGGCGTAACTTTTCCATCCTTTTCTTAGTACTTCTAATCAGATTGAAACACAGCATCTGTGTATTATATATATATATATATATATATACAAATTTTGATTACCGACGCAGTCTGCATTCTGTTTAATTTTAATTTGAGTTCATCCGCACTCAAAGTAGGGTATAGAATCACAGACTACATTACTTTTGTTTTACAAAGTTTTCATATTTTATACGACTCAAAGAGTCGAAGCAGATTAATCCAAGATCCATTAATTTTGCAGATCCTCTAATTTTAGACTATTAGTTGGGTCCAAACAATCCACAAGTATATATATAACTCACGTACAACGAATTAATGAAACACAGCTTCTGATCCTCTAATTTCTTTTCTTGTATGCGGCTTGCTTTCCGGTGACTCAGATTTATCTATAGTACAAAATGTAATAGAAAGGAACATGGTAAGCTTAAGGGTCGTTCTCATTTTCAGATCTGAACAGAGCTCCTTCTCTCTCTCTCTCTCACGGTTTTTTTATATATATAACTCACGTACAACGAACTGCCAAAAAAGCGCTACCAATCTAAATGTCAAGATATTCTTCAGAAACCTTTTATAACTCGCGTACAACGAACTGCCAAAATAAACACTACCAATCTAAGTGTCCAAGATATTCTTCAGAAACCTTTTATAACTAGCGTGCAACGAACTGCCAAAAAAGCGCTACCAATCTAAGTGTCCAAGATATTATTCAGAAACCTTTGAGCGTCTCTTGCTGGCCAGAAAAAGCAGAGACCACACTTGTGACCACAAAGTTTTCTTGGAATGAACAATAGCTTGTAAATAATATGATTAGTTGATTAAAGGTTGCTAGCATCCCCTATATCAACGTCCAAAGTAGCTTGAGACCACTGTGTAAGGGAAACACACCAAGAGATTTTTTACCCTTCACAGGCCTGCTCGGTGCAGGAAGCAAGGCCCAGCGAAGACGCCTGATGTTATCTCTCGCGCAAACAGTGCTGTCGATCAGAAGGACGATGAAAAATAAAGATGCTCATTGCCAACTTTATCGATGCATACAACATGTCAAACCTGCAAAATCATGTATATTGCTGCGAAGATGATTTACAAGTACAGTAATCAATCCAATTTGCCAAAAACAAAGCAGGGTTAGTAGACCGCAAGCAGGACTCTTCACCTAAAAGGGTGATCTCTGCAACTTCAACCTCATAGTTCCTCCAACTCGGAAATTAGAAAACCGCCAGAAACAAAGGTAAAGAAAAGGAGAAAAAACTCAGAATGTCCAATTGTCTATACATGATACACATGGTTTCAAGCTTCAGACACCTATAAGAATCAGCAATCAGGAAGAGACTGAGCAGATGCAAATGGAGACAGACTCGTAGTTGATTCACTATGATGTAGTAGGCATGGCGGCCTACTTGATGATCCAACACAGAATGGTGATGCATTGGTTGATCCCATGAGATAAGAACCATGCCTTGAACCAGAAGGAGAAAACAAATAAGGCAATCCCAATGAATGAGGTGAAGGGAGATAAGGAGGACGAGATCTTTGAGATGCTAAATTTTGAAGATCTGCAGAACTTCGACTGAACCGCACAGCTGAAGAATTACCATATGACCTAAGCGAATATGGAACAATGGGAGTACTTGCAAGGGATTGACTGCGGGAGCTGGCAGGAGAATGGTATGAAGCCTGAGTTATTCGTATGGCTGGTGAACCTGTCCGTAATGAGTGGGAGGATGATAAGATAGCAGAGGAAGATGGAGATGCAGGAACTGAAATAGCTGGGGAAAGCAAAGGTGTGCACTCAGAAGCTGGAGGATTTCCTATGCTTGCTCGTACATCACGCTTGCACACTGGGCAGAAAGTTCTCCAGATTGTAAGCCACGAATCAACACAAACAGCATGAAACTCTGTCAAAGGGCCAAAGGATTAGAAACGGCACCTGATGATGAGAGTAACGGAAATAGGCAAGTTACAGAAGCATGCAAGTATCTAAACAAATTTACAATTTTCAAATAAAGTAAAGCAAAACCAAAACTGCAATGAGAAAAATATAATCATTCATCTTGAAACACCAAAGTATCCTTTAACATTATCAAATAGCAAGCAAAGGGACCAAATTTTCCTTTTGTCTCTTCTTTTCATCCATATAGTAATGCTGAGAGTTTGCAAAGCAAATTGTCAAAAAACTCACTTTTCAGACTTCAGTTAATAAGAAACTCTTGACAATGCATCATCTGTCAAAGTCTATTCATTGTTTTCACGAGGATTATTTATCATTTTTTGAAGAGAACAAAAAGACAATGCATCTTCAGCATGTAGATTGAACTTCTTTATTAGCTAGGATTAAAAACCATCAAATTTATTCACTTGTTATTTCTTCTTTAACTTCTTTCATCATTGAAATTCTCTTCACCTAGAACTACGACTTTCTGAAGTAGAAAAAGGAACAATAAAAATCATAGAGTTATTCATAAAAGCTTGACAGGGTGCTCCAGTGTGCAAACATAGAAACTGAAAATTTTATAAAGGCTCGTGTTTCTTTTCCATTTTCTCTGGGAAGTCTATTACCATTTGCATATGTAATTTTTTAAAGACCAGAAGCTTGAGACATACTGTGGCGGCAAGGCAGTACTCTTAGCTTTTCCCCAGGAGAATAGTCATCAAGGCATATCGCACATGTACATGATGTACAGTTATGTTCAACATCAGAAGTGAACAAGACGCTTGGCAATGCTTTCACTAGACGACCGCTCATTCCATGAGCCTCACGAACATAGGGAGCTTGAGGGCGATCTCTTCTTATTCGATGCCTACGTACAAAGAAGCATATTGCAATAACAGCTGATATAGCAAGCAGAGATATGAAAGAGATAGCCATGATAGACCATGCTGAATTCTCAAAAGTTGGTATTATCCATAACTCCATATCAATTATGCCAGCATATTTCTTCAGCATTTCACCAGATGCCTTTGAAATAAATATTCCATAGATTCTGATCCCTGCTGAGTTCCCAGCCACTGCAAATTTTCATCAAAAAATTCCATGTCAGTTGCATAGAACAGAAGAATGCTATATATAGATAACATACATGATACATCTAAACCAGCAAGCTTTATTTGGTAAAAAAGGGCATTAGTAGCAGAAAGTCCGAGTCCATGGCTAACTAGTTAGGGAAGTTAACATGGAGTCCATGGTTAACTACTTGGGGAAATTAGCAGCCATATTGTTGTCTCAATCAAAACCTTCTGCTGTCTTTGTTATGGTAGTCTATCTTCTATCTTGAATCATTTAGACAAATAGTCCACCTTTTGACTGGCCGGAGCCAAAATATTTTCCTTCAGTCAGACCCAGATGCAATCTCACATTTCATTGAAGAGAAGAAATATATACAGAAGTAGGCATACTTTTAGCTGAATACACCATCATTTGGGTAATAACTTCTTTCCAATAACTGCAGAATAGGGAACGATGCATGAGACACATCAAGGAATGATCATGAAACCACTATGGTCCATATTCTTGTTTTCCTTTGAGGTGCTTCTGCACGGCTGAAAGTCATAAAGATAGTCATCACAGCAAAGATACACTATATCCTACTAGACCTAGAGAACCAAAAAAAAGGAGAAAAAGGAATAAGAACGGTCCTAACAAGGCCTTAATCCATCAATGTCGATCATGACAAGATGAATTATTTCCTAAAGAGAAGCTAAAAAAAGCAACTTTTCACAATAGTATCTTGGGGATGAGAAAGACAATTAAAATTTCAATTTAGCTGAATTTATCAGAAAAATGCTCATAATATTCCAATAATATCGGGATTATAGCTTGAAGTTTCCATTTTGGAGTTGGAATTACCATGACATCACTGCATTTTCTGTATTATGTT
The DNA here is from genome assembly GCA_011799765.1 of Nymphaea thermarum. Taxonomy (NCBI): domain Eukaryota; kingdom Viridiplantae; phylum Streptophyta; class Magnoliopsida; order Nymphaeales; family Nymphaeaceae; genus Nymphaea; species Nymphaea thermarum. The sequence goes on from JAANDH010001058.1 coordinate 78,852, forward strand.
CATGAATAAACTTTATAAATCATCACAACTTCAGAATATGATGCTATTTAATAGTTAAGCATAACTAAAGTACCACAGAAGTTTCTTTCTCGCCATACTCAAAAGTATTCCAATCGTATCATGTTACTGCCCAATGTTCATCCATCACACTAAATGACATGCAAATACCTTCACCTTACTAAAATCAAAGGATGCGAGAAAAAGAAGGGAGACAGCAGAAATGACTTTCAATGATTTGAAACAAGTCTAACCATTGAAAGCAGTTCTGCAAAAATTAGAAGCTAACTTTATCCAACATTTTAACATATGAAGATAAACTAACTATTATGTATTATGGGAGCATAAACTCAAGACAAATATGAGATAACAATATAGAAAAGGGTGACCCACTTGCAATCAAATCACCAGTATCCTCATCATCATAGATGATAGCTGCCTTGAATCCAGCATGCTGTGCATTTCTTACTTTGTCTTCAAATGTGCACCCTCCTCTAATAATTAATGCAAATGGGGATCTTGAAACTTCTAATCCAGCAACATCATTAGTCAATGGGATGCAGGCATTAAGAGGCTCACCCAAAAATAGCATCCCACATTCTCCAGACCCTACAACCACTGGAGCTGCAATGTGCAGGTAACAGTGATTAGCTCCATCTGATAATGCTACTCAGTAGTGAGCCAGTAGGAAAAGGAAACAGCAGACATGTTTCTTTTTTGAATAAGAGTGCGAGTACAGTTTTATGTTCTACACAATTCATTTTCAAAATTTTTCCAATGAAAGAAAAGGGAAGTGGATGTAAGAATGATCTATGATTTCTCTTTTATTTTTTTTTTGTTGCAAAACAAGGAAAGCCTCGCATCCAGCAGCAGATGCAACTTCCAGCAATCATACAAATCAGCAAACAAAATAACAATGATTAACATAAAGTTTTTTTAGGTCTATTTTCAACAAAACTGACCTCTGAAACATACACATCAGTAGAAATCTCTCTCAAAGGGAAAGAGCTAAACCCTATCTGCAGAAACCAAAGAGAAGTACTTTTCCATTTTTTGAATAAGAACATGAACATAAAAAAATGATAAAACTTTCTGTTAGACTAGGGGATACAGTTCAACTGACCTCCCTTCCACTTGACACAAACTGAATCACCAAGGAAGGATCATAATAAGTCGTCCAAACAGTATGCCAAATTAATTAATCTAAACTTTAACTTTGCAAGGAAATAAAAGGGGCAAACTTGGATTGGATGAAAATGCTAGGGTTGGATTTGAATATCAAAATGACCAGCACATAAGTATCACTTCCTTTCAAGGATAATCATATGAAATAAATAAAATTTCAAATTTCAGGTTTAGAGAATTTTTTCATGCAAGACTGCTCAGGGAAGAATCTCTAACTTTACCAACCAGATATAACAAATTGTATACAAAGCATCAAACTGAATAAAGAACCAACAGATAAATCATTAAATATGAACCAGAATTATGTCCCTGCACCAGCTAGTATTGAGATCTAAGGACCCCTTCTCCCCTTCTCCAGTTACAGGCGAATTTCTATCCTCTGAAGCCAGACAGCCATTAGCCCAATTTCCTTTTGAGTTCTGACATGGGTCTTCATTTTTCTTTTTCTGATCATCTTCAGACATTTCATTGCAAGAGTCCTTCATATTGTTCTTTCTTGCTCTCCAGTATAAGAGAACCAATGTACATGAATAGGAATACACACTAAGAACCCATGGGTGTTCATGCCTTATGCCTATTTTGTATGGCTCAAAAATTACAAGATACCAAGAACATGCTAGAGGATAATAAAACATTATTCATAAATCTATTTTCAAATGACTTCTGTTCCAAAATAACCCACTATCTGAAGGCCTTTGAAGTCAGACAGACATTAGCCCAGTTTCTTTTTGAATTATGACATGGGTCTTCATTTTTTTTTATCATCTTCAGACATTTCATTGGAAGAGTCCTTCATATTGTTCTTTCTTGCTCTCCAGTATAAGAGAACCAATGTACGTGAACAGGAATACACACTAAGAACCCATGGGTGTTCGTGCCTTATGCCTATTTTGTATGGCTCAAAAATTACAAGATACCAAGAACATGCTAGAGGATAAATAAAACATTCTTCATAAATCTATTTTCAAATGACTTCTGTTCCAAAATAACCCACTATCTGAAGGCCTTTGAAGTCAGACAGCCATTAGCCCAATTTCCTTTTGAATTCTGACATGGGTCTTCATTTTTTTTTTTCTGATCATCTTCAGACATTTCATTGCAAGAGTCCTTCATATTGTTCTTACTTGCTATCCAGTATAAGAGAACCAATGTACATGAATAGGAATACACACTAAGAACCCATGGGTGTTCATGCCTTAATCCTATTTTGTATGGCTCAAAAATTACAAGATACCAAGAACATGCTAGAGGATAAATAAAACATTCTTCATAAATCTATTTTCAAATGACTTCTGTTCCAAAATAACCCACTATCTGAAGGCCTTTGAAGTCAGCCAGCCATTAGCCCAATTTCCTTTTGAATTCTGACATGGGTCTTCATTTTTTTTTCTGATCATCTTCAGACATTTCATTGCAAGAGTCCTTCATATTGTTCTTTCTTGCTATCCAGTATAAGAGAACCAATGTACGTGAATAGGAATACACACTAAGAACTAATGGGTATTCATGCCTTATGCCTATTTTGTATGGCTCAAAAATTACAAGATACCAAGAACATGCTAGAGGATAAATAAAACATTCTTCATAAATCTATTTTCAAATGACTTCTGTTCCAAAATAACCCACTATCTGAAGGCCTTTGAAGTCAGCCAGCCATTAGCCCAATTTCCTTTTGAATTCTGACATGGGTCTTCATTTTTTTTTTCTGATCATCTTCAGACATTTCATTGCAAGAGTCCTTCATATTGTTCTTTCTTGCTCTCCAGTATAAGAGAACCAATGTACGTGAATAGGAATACACACTAAGAACTAATGGGTATTCATGCCTTATGCCTATTTTGTATGGCTAAAAAATTACAAGATACCAAGAACATGCTAGAGGATAAATAAAACATTCTTCATAAATCTATTTTCAAATGACTTCTGTTCCAAAATAACCCACTATCTGAAGTCCATTACATGTAATGATGATGTGGACATGGTAACGGTGCTATGATCAGCTCTGATATGATATTCAGTATTTCCATAATAAATTGGTTTCATTTTTTTAAGCATACCATATGACTGCATATAGACAATCAATCGATCCACTAGGTAAGCCCTTGCTATTTTAGTTTGCATACTTTTGTTGGCTTCATCTTGTTAAGGTTATTATATGATTGAACAATAGATTTTCTAGGAAAGTCCTTAGTATCTTAGCTTTGAAAGAAGCACCATGTTTTCCTTTAAATAGCATACCAAAGAAGATTGTCAAGCGAGCCTATATTGCTATGTCCCTCCTGGATCTGTGTCTGCACTGCTCTGATATTCCAAAGCAGCAATCTCCACCCACCACTATTTGTGACAATAAAAGAGTCACTATAGCCTATTGCTGTCATGGGACTATCAGTGAACAACAAAAACAAGTAGTATCAATAGGGCAATGGATGTATTTCAGCAAGAATATAACTCAACAAATCCCCGGAAATACAAAAAGTAGTTGGTAGATCAACTATGAACTATGAATCTATGATTAATCAAGAAATGGTCTTGATTGGATGCAGGCCAAATCACTATTTTGACCATTCACATTGTGCATAGGGATACGTGAAAAGAAATACTTTAAGAAAATGTTCACTTTTCTGTTTTGACTGTTTTCACTTTTCAGCTTCATCATTTCCTCGTGCATTTTATTTTGGCAAACCCTCTTTGATGTTTTCACAACATTTGCTTGTTATCTGATATCAGCTCTTATATGTGCAGTCATATGTTTTCTGTAAGTGTAAGATCATTCCCATCACACTGATCATTTAACATATTTCTTAGATGATATTGATAACTGTTATTCATATTAATCTTACAAATCTTTGTGGTGGTTAGCAGAAGGATGGTCAACTTGCACTTGCGTCTTATCCTGAAAGCAGCATTCCAGAAGACATGAAAGTTTCCAAGGTCACCAGCTCTTCATCTCTCGACAACCATGAAAGCTTGAAAATAGCTTTAGTTCTTTTATCTAATTATCTCCATAGAACTAGGGGACCTACATGCATAATTCTCAAGCAAGATGCCTCATCTATTTGTACTGAAGAGATGCTGAACACAGCTGCACAGAAATTAATGGATCACACATAACAAGAAAATAGCATGGGAACCAAGAAACGACATAGAAAGACAAATTTTCTTCTTAAACTATATCCTAAGATTCATATATGCTTAATTCTTACTGAAGCTCGCTTCCATATCCTCGAATGTTAATGAAACGTTCTTCCCAATCAAGACCAAGTTTGCAGTTGTCGTGCCCATAATGAAAAATATAGTAATCCACAAGACAGGAAGGCCTATGTATCCTTCTCTATGTCCTCCTGGAAATCCCAATCCCATGGTGATAATTATCCACAAAAGGGTTATTCGGCTTCTTAAGCTTCCAGTTCGCCAAAAAGCAGCTCAAGCCACTAACTAAACCATGAAGCTGCAGGACAAAACAAGGCCACAGTGTTACCGCAAAGAGATCTTCAGGCCAGCAAAAAGAAAGTTAAAAAGGACTCTTCAAAAATCAAGAACGAAGAAAACCAACAAATTGATATCATAAAAGAACAATAAAGGTCCTACTGAAACACAAAGAAGAAAAACCAACAAGTGCGGAAGACCTAAATAAGAAAACGCCAAAGGCTACAAAAATTTCACTAATCCCTGATAAATTCTTGAAGAACAATCAGAAAAATCACCAAAACAAACATGAAAACTACAACCCACAAAACCAAAAGCAAAGAGTCAAAGGAAACAGAACGAATTCAAAAAGGGGTATCACTCTGAACAAAAAAAAAAAAAAAACAAGAAAAGGCAAAAGTTGGGGGTGTGGGGAAGAGAGAGAGAGAGAGAGAGAGAGAGAGAGAGAGAGAGAAAGAACTACCTCAGAGCAACGTGCCTCTACAGAGCAGAATTCCACGAAATGGGGGAGAAGGGAAAGAGTGGATGCTGAAAAACGCGGCAGTGAAGGATGGAGACGTCTGCCTCCATTTGTTTCTCACCACCATCGAACCTCGTCGTGCGCTGCGAATAATAATAAACCAGAGGCCGTACTGTTCTTGTTATGGCGGCGTCAGGAACACATGATTGGATTTGGAGGCCCTCTCCCACTCCTCTCCTTCTTTCTCACTCTCAAACGAACGAACGAAACGCACCCAAAGATACACAGACAGGAGAGCGGTCAAGGACACGATGAACTTACCATTTGGCACAGGTTCCACATCAATAACAAATTTGCCCTCTCCTTTCCTTTTCGTCTGCTCTGTTTTTTTTTTAATCTAATTTCTAGTCCTCTCAAGATATATCGTTCATTGCAACCCCTTTATCTAGCAAGTAATTGTTTAAAGCCAAATAATATGCATGAGTTTATGATAGTTATTTTCTTTTAGATTGATCATTTGTTTTTCTTAATATCTATCAAAAGATTTATGATAATTTTCTGCTAACATAAAATACCCCCACATTCTACAATAAAATAGAAACATTCTACAATAAAATAGAATTGGAGATCTTTCCACATGTTTTAATCCTATCAAAGCAATGCAGAACTGTAATTTTTATGGGCAGATTTGGCAACTTCTTGATATCAAAAACTTCTCTTTGTTGATTCAATGGAAAAAAGAAAGAACTCAAAGGGCAATTTTGTTGTGTGCATTTTTGGGGGATTTATCATCTGAACAGAAATAGATGCAACGAAAAGGAAGCATATATGTCAAGTCCATTTAGGAATGTGATTTGACATTAATTTTTTTTTTGTTTTATTGGAAAAAAGGAAGAACATGAGGAAACGTAAGCATCATTACAAAAGTTGGTATTCTCAAATCACTAACCATTTTGATCTCATCATTACTATATTTTCAAAAGTACTTGGCATCAAAGAATATGGAATCACTTGGACGATCCTCCAAAACTAGGTTTTGAATACAAAAAGCCTCAAGGCAGTGTGTTTGATTACTTTAAATTAAAATCCATGAATCTGATGGGACATGCTTTTGCTCATGCAACGGACAATTCATGGTAAAATATATAGTTCATCAAACTAAGGATGTTTGGTTAGACTTAAGATCCACACTTAATATCCTTATTTCAGTTCTTTATATTGACAAAATATCGAATTTAAGAAGGGGTACGTCTGATTTTAAATCCACTGTTCTTAAATCCTAAAGATATCAAATCAGATGCTATCAAAACACCCTCGTAAGTTTTTTAGAGGATTTGGGTGTTATCAAAATTTTAAAAGGGGGTGGAAAAGCTGAGCTCCCTTCAGGTTATTCATGAAAAGCTAGGTTTTGATGTATCACTTAAACAAATAAATTAAGTTTCGAAAACTCATTAAAAAACTTTGTTTTCATAAAAACCTAACTTTTGTAAACTTTGTCAGAATTAAATCTTGTCTATTAAAAATTTTGTGGAAGTTCTAACAATTAAGTGAAAGATAGTTCACCTATATTTCTAATAAAATTTTAAAGAGTATAATAAAAAAAAGTCAACCAAAAAAGAGAGAGAGAGAGAGAGAGAGACAAACTTCCGTGTTATTTGGAAGATCGGAGAGCATCATCATATTAATCTATAATATCAAATCTTTTATAAGCATCATTCTATTCGAATTTGAACTTAATAAGTCCATCAAACTTGTTCTTAAATGATAAGCAAAAAGTAGGTCCAAATTTGAAAATTCTCCTTTTCTTTATTTGTTTGTTTCCTTATATTCAAAAACCAAGAAAAAAATAAATAATAGACAATTAATATATTTAAAAAATCTTAAAAATCAATAAAAAGTAGCATATAACACTTTTTACATGTGAGAAGGAAGAGTATTTTATCATTGACTAAGAACCGAAAAACGCTCTTGAATTGCATTGTATGTTTTTAGGAACCTGTGTTTTACCATTGCATTAAATGGGTATTCCATTTTACATAAAAAAAAAACAATTTTAAGTTTTGCTTTTACCTTTATAATGGGGGAAGCCTTATGGTTTATAATAAAGGGTATTCTTGTCATTTATATCCCTAACATGCAGTGTCATGTTAGGGGCCTAACATGGAGACTGTTCCTCAATTTGAGGGGCACTGCTGAAAATATTTTACGTTGAAGGAGATTGAGAGTTGTAATATTTAGGTGAGTTTCTTTAAATATATATCCAAGTAGGTTCACCTATCAATAAAAAATAAAAAATAAACCTCTGAGCCAATTTCTTTATTATATATTGTCTTTGTCATTCCTTCCAACTTCTAGCGGATAGGGATGATGATATAGGGTTTCGTAGCTGGAACTAATGTTCTCAGGATCTTCTGCTCATTGGCAGGAAAGTTTCTCGAAACAACAAATTTTGTTTCTTTATAGTGTTTGGTATATTTGGTTTGTGGTTGGAGCTCATCCAAAAGGCTAAGTTAAATGAAAGATGTAAATTCTAGTTTTGATGGGTGTAGTATAGTTGGTTGACTTATGAGATGTACAAATGACGTGTTTTTCATTAAAATAATAAACTAAATCAGTCAATTTTTGAGTTAAACATGTTTTTGTAGTCATAAAAGAATTGAACTGCTCTTATGACATCAAATTTTTATGTAGAAAATAAGTGTTTTTCCTAAAAACAATTTGAATTAAAACGTGTTTTATGTTGAATTAGTATTTACTTACATGGTAGAATGTTTATATATATTTTGTCTGACGAGAATTTAGAAGGTCTCGCTTTTGGCATGGACCTAAGTGGCTTCGGATATACCATTCCTTCCAATATATATATATATATATATATATATATCGTTTTCTTTGTAACGAGTGAAAACATAGGAAAAGGTAAATGAGAATATATCCTACATTAGTAATCCTAGACATCATTAATGGGTAAAGGGTCATAAGAACTAATAGAAATGTATATTTCACAAGTAAAAGTTGCCTGTCTATTTGTCATAATTAGGATCTTCCGATATGTATCGTATAGGACCTACCCGAGAAGCATCTCGTTCTCTCTCTTTTTTTTTTTTCTAAAAAATAAATAAATAAATTAGCTTTATTTATTTGTTTGTTATAGACTGATTCAATAAGGACGATAATACGGCTTTGTATCTATCTCATTTTGAAAAGCCATTCACCTCGTTGTACACTGTGTAAAAAACTTTCGCCTCAGTGTCGGTGTCGCATCCGAAGTGAATCGTTTTACAACCAAGCGGGTATCATAACAGTTATCTACTACCACTACTATTAATATTATTTTTATGCATTTGTTTTTTTGTTACTACTATTAATATTATTTTTATGCATTTGTTTTTTTGTTGAATAAAGGGCCCGAATACCAGCGGAATCGAGCATGATCTTTCCTTTGTGAGAGGCCTCTTCAATTCAGTGGCGAAGCCAAGATTTTTCATTCCTGAAGCATTTGTGTAGGTAACACAACTTTGATGTGCGCACTGCATATACATTTAAAGTTATAACAATATAAAATTAATACATTATAATGAAATTTTTGATGCGTCGGTGTGGGCAGTGGCCTACCCCAACCAACAAGTAACTCCGCTACTGCTTCAATTGGCATGAGTTAGTGGCAGTGCTAGAAATTTTTGGATGCTTTTATAAAAATAAATATAAATTAAAGAGGTATTCATATATAAATAAAGCAATTTGTGTGGCCTCAGTGGGGGCGGGGCAATTGCCCGTACCAACTCACACCTCCCCCCGCCACTGGTAGCGACTCAGTCGCGGTACAAACCGATTCTGTCAACAGTGGTTGTGTTTTAAAATTTCAAAAATAACAATTTATTTATGAATTATAAAAACATATCGGAATAAGAACAATGGTAAGGATATCCTTTGACATATTTAATGCAATGTGATAAGGCTGCACATCTGTCTTTCTTTGTCATTGTCTGCTTCTTTTGAAACACATACACATATCGGTCATGAAGAACACGGAACCGCCAACAGATATAAATATTTTTCCTCAGAAAACTGTTGGCTGCAGATCACTGTCACAAATTTCCGCTTTTTTGTTTTTTCTTGTTATTTTCAAACTCGGGGAACCTTGAAGTTTAAGTGATTTTCAAGATATCGCTTGTTTTAAAATATTGCTTCTCCTTATTATGAAATTTGCATGTTAATTAGTTCTAGGTGCTTATACATAGTTTCGTTTTATGTTGTGCACTCTTGCTTCAGATGCTCCTTTTGCCGGATAAATTTCATTTTTGGTTTTGCCTTTTGTTTATAATTTGAAAAAGGGGGAACTCATGTTTTTTTAATAATAGATGGATTCGCTTTTTACGAAAGCTATTGAATAAGAACTTGAAGCTTGATTTTTGTTAACCTCATGAAGAAGCGAAAGCTATTGAATAAGAACTTGAAAGCTTGATTTTTGTTAGCTGAAATTTTTTGGACATTACAATATGACACTGAATTTCATTTTTATTGTTTTAAACACTGTTTGTGGACCTGTGTGGGCAATTGCCCACACCTGCCTCCGACCTTGGTTCAGGTTGATAGAAGCATATTTCACGCCCTTCATCGGCAGTTCTTGTTATGAAAAGTGCGTTTCTTATTGGAAGAATTACAAAAAATGTCCCATTTTTTTAAACAAAAGAGAGGCTGGAAAATGAAAAGATTTTCCTTTACTTTCTTTTATGTAGTGTATGAATTTCCTCAGTTGTTTAATTTTAGAAAGAAAAAGGCACTTAGGTTCTAGTGACCTAGCAAAAGCAGTACTCACGTTTGCAAATTTTCCTTTAGCCACCCTTTTTGTATTAGTTGATGCATGATATATGTAAACCATTCAAACATGAGTGAGTTTTTCATTCATTTAAAGGTTGGTGAGTGTACTTTATAAAAAATTAACTGAAGATATTCTTAAGAAGAAACAAAAAATCCAAAAGATTTAAGAGTCACACGGAGAAACGAAAATTCTAGATACTTTGATCAAATTTGAACTTTGGTATGGATCTTCTGCTAGATCACATATCCGAATTAATTTCACTGATATTTTTAGGTTAGGTTTGGATACGAAGAATCTTAGATTCACGGATGTGTTCCATGAAGTAATAATCCATGACAAAATCTACGGACCCATCACAATTCACACCAGGCATGGGTGGAAGCAGGTGTAGGCTACGTGTATGTTATCCCCAAAATTTCTTATTTTTATATTGATATTTTTGAACAATTTTTTTTTTTTAATTTTAGATATTGGTGTTTCTTAAAAATTTAAACCATAATTTTTCGCTCTTGCTTGCATCACACTAATGAGAGATTTGGCAACAATTGTATTAACACAATGTTCCGTGAATCTGACTCAATTTTTGGACAAAGATTTGTAAAACATTGTTAGTATTCATGTTACCAAACACCACCTAAACGACTCGTATCAAATCTGAAATCTGCATTTTACTACCTTACGTTGTGAAAAAATTTTGCTTGTTTATGTGAAAGTTCACAAGGTATATAAACTAATCATAACTGCAAATCTAATTGTCAGCATTAACCCAGCAATGGACTTGGTTTAGGCCCTTAGGTATGTCAGGATATCTGATTTGGATTGGATATCTGGCCGATCAGTACTGAAAAATTTGTATATGGAAAAACAAAATCTAATATCCAGTTAAGAATTTGGATCAGATTCAGATTCAAATTCAATATATTCGATTTAATTTTAAATCAACATCCAATGCTCTTATTTTTCAAAAATGACCAGATTGGGTTTGAAGTTTGGATTTACATATAAATGTAATAATCAGATTCAGGTCAGATCCAGATTGTGAAATCAGATTTGGAATTCAGATTTAGATATGATTTATTCATTTATATCCAAATCTGAATTCAACCCAAATATGTGAACGTCTGAAAAAACGAATACCGTTAAGAGTATAGATGATTTGAATATGATCCATGGACATCCGTAACTTGCTTAATGATCAGGAAAACACATGCAGTGATAAGCTTGCCTGGATCCAATCAGTCCATTGATCCCAAATTTTTGAACGTAACTCACACAAACAAATAGTGCAAAGAGTTGATATTTGGTATACTCTGTTGGACAATGTTGTGAAAGTAGGATATGAATTGGATGCGTAGGGTTGTTAGTTCATCGATCCAAATCAGCCAAAAATATTAAAAAAATTTAATTTTGAAAAAATAGATTATAAGTAAATAAAAATGTCAAAATAAGAATACTAATATATTTTTTTAAATAGTTAAAAGTTGACATTATTTTTGGGTATAATGATTAAAAAAATATTTATGGGTATCTCATCTATCTCAAATAATACAGGAGTAGCACCAAAGGAAACAAAAACCAGAACTCCCTTGCGAGTACTTAAAAATTCCCCACAAGTGTGAGCCTCAAGGACACTCATTAACACCAGCGATAGGGTTCAAGCAAATGGTTGCATGCATGGCAACCAAGGCCAGCTCTACTAAACCACCTTCTCTGGCTTAACTTTTTGGCATTTAATTGGTTAAATTTTTTATGCTTCTTTTTTCTTGTAGAGAACATAATTTAAATTGGATGTTTTGATACCTTTCTCGGCCTTTCGGCTAAGATCAACTGCAAGAAATTAGACATTTTGATAAACGACACCTCATATAGGTCTCAAATTGGACATTTTTTCATGCATCACTAAATACCTGTTTTTTTAAGTGTATAGGGATGTCAACGGATCAGATACACCCATAATCATATCCGCTTTTTCAGATATTCACATATTCATATTCGAATTTATATTCGAATAAAGAAAAGTCATATCTGAATCTAAATCCAAAGTCTGATTTTAAAATTTAAATCCGATCTAAATCCAATTTTAACATTCATATCCAAATCTAAATTTTGAACAGAATTTTTCCAATTTTCAAAATGTAATAGCATTAGATACAAGATATTTGTTTAAAAATGAATCTGATCCGAATCCTTATCCAATTGGATACTTATGTATATCTGAATCCGAATTCGATCTGATTTATTAATCGGATATAAATTTTTTTTTCATATCCGATTTTTTTGGATCGGTTTGGTCGGATATCCAATTTAAATCAGATATATTGACATCCCTAAACACATAGCTAGTTTCATAGGTAACTGTATAAAAAGTTTGGCATGTTAAGCAAGATGATATCTTGATTTTTGTTTAAAATGGGAAGTGAGCATATTGCCTTCCCTTGTATATAGACGAAGTCACTAATTAGTAATTACACTATCATGAACTTTCAAGACCTCTACTAATATCCCCCATGAGCTCGAGTGATGAAGACATCATCCTTGATCTCTAGAGATTTTGTCTTCAGTTTTTTCTTTTATTTCCTTGAAAGAGTTTGAGAAACTTAATTAGGCAGGAAACTTGGAAGTAAAACCCCTTGATCAGTCATGTTCCCGCTTACGCTGTCAAGTTAGAGGGTGTCAAGTAACAAGAGTGCTACATTCTTTGGAATTTATGTCGGTGTATAATGAATCTGCCTCAAAGATTATGATTAATTCATAAAACATTGGAGCAATGTGTTTCATAAATTTACCTTAACCTTTGAGGTAGATTTACTGACACTAGCATAGTGTTTTTTTTGTCCAAACACCTCCTTAATGCACTTATAAGTTGAGGCAGATTTATGTGACACTCAGAGAGTGTTCCTTTGTCCGAATGCGTCTTAAATGCACTTCTAAGTTGTTATTAAGGCTGGGCGTCGGGTCAGGTATCCGGTGCGACTCGGGCAAAAAAAAAAGGAACCGGGTATTGGGCCGGCCTGGGTGAGTCTGACTAAGCGTTCGACCCAATAAGATTTTTTTAATACATATTTGATTGATTTTATATTTTATATTAAAAATATATAGTTTTTAATTCAATCGAGTCGCGCTTGGGCTTGAGCTCGAGTTTTAGGTGTCGGGTCGGGCCTGGGCCCGGGATTCAGGTGTCAGGCTCAAGTTAGCTCAACTCATTGAACATCCCTACTTGACCTCAAACTTTAAGCTATTTTCTTAATCACTTATCAAATATTTATTAGTGTAGAATTGGGGGTTGAACATGTGCTGCCTAGGGGCTCAGTTTTCCTATAGCTTGCATGTTTCCATTGTTAGTTAATTTGATACATTATGCTAGCAATATTTTACAAAAGATCATTTAAAACTTCCGTTTCAAATTTTTCAATATGGCAGATGAGTTTGATTTTTCACGCATTTAAAAAAAATGTAATAAAACGTAGGTTACTAAATAGCCGTTAATGCACGTAATCAATATTGGAGGTACATGGCTCAACTAACCATATTGTGTACTAAACTTTCCAAGTTCCTGTCACTCTTCTTTTTGTCAAAATGTCTCCACTTTGAGTTTGATAAATTTAAAAACAAATTTGTGGCACATACTCAGTCTTTGCAATTATATACGTATAATTTATTCTATGACTTTTTTCCATATTGTGATTTATGGTATCATTGCATTTTTGAAATATTATAACTTATAAGGTACTTACATTTTATGCATAATATGCAGTATTTTTTAAAAAATGGCAGTAAAAAAGAAGTCGATTTTGATCGTTAGGTTTAAAACTTTTGTTCTACGGATGGCGTTTGATGGCAAATCAGGAAAGTGTGTTCTGCAAACAGCCCAGATTCTGTTTTTTAGCGGCACATCCTAAAAGCTAGCGTCACGCCGTAAAAAATAACCTTTCTATTTGATTAAAGGAACGAAAATACAAAGTGACATAAATAAAAAGACAAACAACATATGGCAACAATTTTAAATTTGAGAACTTTAGCTGCTCTTTTTGCTTCCTATAATTGCTACACCACACATGTTAACGTATCATTGCCCCGCAATCTGAGCAGCGGTTTACTGATGCAAAAAATGGATCTAAAGGTAGGCCTGGGCGTCGGGCCGGGCCGCCCCGGCCCGGCCCGGCATGGGCCGGGCTTGGGCTGAGCAATTTTCTTATCGGGCCGAAGGTGGCCCGGCCCGGCCCGATATTTCAACGGGCCGGGCCCGGTTATCGCATCTCCGGCCCGGCCCGGCCCGACGGCCCGTTAACTTATGAAATTTCAAAAATTTTTTTAGGTCACAATTGACTCACGACTCACTCACTCTTCAGTCTTCAGTTCTTCACTCTTCAGACTCTTCTCGCGCGGCCGGCTCCCCTCCTCCACTCCGCAGTCCGCACTCCGCAACCTCCTCCACCTCTGCGCCCTCCGCAGGACCGCAACCGGCAACCTCCTCCGCCAGTCCGCCTCCGCGCCCTCCGCAGGACCGCAACCGGCAACCTCCTCAAGTTCTTCCAGTTTTTTAGGTCAGTTGTTGGGTGCTTCCAGTTTTGTTGTCTTAGAGAGATTTTTTCTATCGTGTAAATTGGATGGCTAAGTCTTGTATTGGAATGAA
>JAANDH010001059.1:2351-93341 GCA_011799765.1 Nymphaea thermarum
CTGAGAGAGACCTCACGTGCGGCCGCAAAGACCTTGGAAGATCCTACCCCGTGATCTACCGTCTAGCGCTTCAGATGGATTCAGGTACGCTTCCGCTTTAAGATTAAAGTTCTGTTTAATTCAATGATTTAGCATGAGCATGATCCTGTGTTTTAGGGCATACGTTTGGTTTTGTGTATGCGTTATGGGGAGAAATCCCCTGCCTCTAATTGCCGTCTTCATAAGTTCTGACATTTATCGGCTAGCACTGCACAGAATTAGCAACTGAACTCTAACCTCACATTAAGCTTTCGAACAAGTGAACCCCGTCTTTGTGGTTTAAATGCTTTTTGCACGGTTGTTGGATGAGTAGGAACAATATTTCATCTTACAGTACTCTCTAGTTGAGAGCAAAGCCCTCACCCTTCCTCCCATCTCCCAGAGTAGTGGTCTTGCTTTTGGTGTCTTTGGGTGACGCTCTCGCTATACTTCAACTTGCATATTTGTGTCTTTTTTTTGCAATACAGAGAATTGATTCATACGAGCTCAAAAAGGATACTCAGTGTATATCATCAGCCCCTACCTGGTCTTGAAATCGGAACTTAAAAAGAAACTTATTATAACCGATAAAAATGAAAAAAAAAAGTAAAGAAAGAGCGTTTTATTAATTAAAGTTACAAAAAAAAAAACTTGATGTTTGGGTAAATAACAAATCACCTCTCAATTATTAAAAGTTAATAAATAGGCAGTCAACTTTTGAGAGAAATTATCAAAGAGTGGCCTACTGACAAAAAAAACATTAAAATTTTGATATGAAATGACAAAAGTGCCTTCCTAAAGCTGAATTACTTCTCCTTTTACCAATAAATTAAACAATTTTTTTGCCTTTAGGAAGGGTACTTTTGCTGTTTTATAGTCAAAGTTAAATGTTTTCTATTTAATAGGTGGCTTTTTGAGAATTTCTCTTAAAACTTAGGTGCATACTTGTTAGCTTTTAAAAGTTGAGCCATGATTAATTATTTAAACAAATTATAGACAATTTTTAATAATCTTTTCGCAATAATTAGCTTTTCAAACTTAGAAGAATCATTGGAAGAGCACCATAACTATAAGAAAGCGACTGAGCTAGCTAGATATATGCCAGCACAAAAGTGGAACAATAATGGAAGGTAAAATGACTTACCTGGCTTCCCAATCCAAACCGACCCTATTATTTATCAGCCCCTTGGTACGACTGACATCCACCAGTGCGCATAGTACCGACTCACATCATGAACCTCCGAGGCTTGCTTCTGGTCCATTTACTCAACAAGCAATAAATCACTAGGTTCATCACAGCACAACTCTGTTCAAAACCACTTTAACAAACAGACATTTTCTCCTAGTTTTACTCGTTTTGTTCGGCATTTCTAAGACTTTTGTTTCTTCCATTTGACTAGTCGGCCGAGTGAAGAGCCTTTCTGTCTAGGACTCCAACGACAAAAATGCTTAAGCATGTGGACATGCCCAAATAAACGAAGAGCCGATTCAAGACCTGCCTTCTTACAGAGAACATCAAGCATAATCAACTACGACTGATATGGAATCATGTGCCTTACGATTTATTTGACACAGCTTTTGGAAGCCAGCCATTCCATATTTGTACTTGTTGTCTGAACTAGATATCATCAATGCTAGCCAACATCCTATGTCACATAGGTATGGGTACGAGTACGGGTGCGGGTACGAACCATTTTTTAAAAATTTGAGTGTGGGGGTACAGCTGTACACACACGCATATATACATATAGAGGGAGTATCCGTGTGACAGCCAACATCCTGCTGAAGATGGCTTAAAGGCAATCTCTACGTATCTTTAGAAACCAATGTGGCTATGTACTCAACTTCACACCTAAAACATATTAGATTGCCAATAAAACGGCTGCTGGCAGATAGGTTCCCTACCCTTTCAGTTCAAAGAACAAAAAAATATTAGATTGATGGCCCTCAAAAAACAACATAGCTTTGTACTTACCTTCCCGCCTGAAGCAAATGAGATTGCTTGTAAGCATAAGCAGAAGAGGGGACATCTTCTAAACGCGTCAAGTTTGAATGAGAAAATGCCTCGTTTAACCCACCAAATGAAAGAACTTGAAGCCAACCACTTCGTTCCGCCCTAGACAACAAGGCAGAATTTGATGAACAAACAACCTCTGCTGAGGTATTGATGCCTAATATGCTCGTAGCAATTCTAGTGGCAGGGCCAGAAAATTTTGATTGAGGGGCACTAACCGATCTATCCAGAAAATTTTGACTGAGGGGCACTAACCGATCTATCGCTTAAGAGAATAAATGACTGGAAGACACTAACTTAAGTCTAGTGTGGGCACCATATGCGGCTGAACCTACGTCCAGCTTAATCACAATATAAGATTTCAGTGACTGGTGTGGGCAGTGGCTCACGCCAGTCACACAGAAGCTCTGCTACTGAGCCATTCGATGTAAACATGGCTTCTGAAATTGTAGCCAGTTCTCTAATTCATAAAACTCATCTTTTTGAGTGTGTGTGAGAGAAAGAGAGAGAATGAATAAGCTACTAATTAGGAGACACAAGAGTAGGGTAGAGATACTTTGGTTGTAAAAGCTTTATAGATCAGATTCACTAAAAAACCCATGTGCTTTAAGCAGTTTTAATAGATATGTGTTTCTCGTAATAAATCAAAAGCCCTACAAGAATACAATTAATCAAGGACAAAAGAAATTCGTCGCTTTCAAAAGTTAAAGAAACAAAGATATTCAGCAGATAAAGGTCACGAGCAACTGATTTAGAGTTGTGGTTTAGGAAGAAGGTTGACCTTTGATGGCGCTTTTTTGAGATCACCCATTAGACTATGTGAAGGAGATAGGAAGCTGCAAGAAACTAGGTTGGATGGACATAAAAGAAAGCTACTTTCATCACAACCATAATGTGAGAGGGTCCAGCAGCGAATGAATACAAATCTACATTGTCGCCTGTAGGAGATACTCCAAGGGCCCTTTGCAAGGTGAATGCATGAATCTAATGGCTGTCAAATTAGAGCAACACAAGAGATTCATACACATCGGAGAGTGCACTTGTTAGTAATTGCATTTTCCACCTTAAATAAAGGTTTGTTCTTCATTGAGATAAAGAACAAGTAGACCTGCACTCTACAATGCAAAATTTTTCTGGGTATGTGCAGGTGGGATGCTCCTCACTATATGATGGTACCTAGGGATGTGGAAGAGTATCGAGAAAATTCATCAAATTCCTGTTTAGCTTCAGCTTCCAACTGTTTGTGCTAACTGCTAAATTGTGGTTGATGGATTTGTTTTCATGGGTGGTAGAACTTTTTGGGCAGGAGTTGCTGAAACCACACCACCAAGCTTGAGGAGACTGTAGAATGTCATATGTTCGATTTTAGTTGGCGTTTCCGTTGTCACATCTTTCAAGATCAAAAGGTCAAAACTAAAATTTTAGTGATTGCTAAAATTATTTAAGCAGTTTATATGAATCAAATTAAATGGAGATATATTCATGACATTTGCATCGGTGCCTAAGTTGAATAAAGATAATGAAGAACCTCAAGTAGGAGAATGGCATGTCAGCATGTGGTAACTAGTTGACTTTGTTGGTATTCAATGTTTACTGCTTGTGGGTTGTTTGTGTTCACGACTTGTTCAAAACTAATCAATGAACTAGGCTGTCTATGAGTAACAGAAGCAATACTGTCCACGATTACTTGGATTTGTGTATTCAACTTTTACATTAACAAAACATCTTTGTGTAAGAGGCTCAAGCAACATCCAAGTGATATAATTGGCTTGTAGTTGGGGACTGAAATTGTATAAGAAGGCTATCTGGAAGATCAATGATTTGGTGAAAGTGTGTAAGGATGCAATTCTATGATTGAAGAGTGTTGCTTGTCTAAAGTGGATAATGACAAGCAAGTACAGTTGGCATAGAATCAAAATGACATTATTTTTTGTAGCTTACCAGACTGCATGGGCCTGATAATTGGTTGATGGAGATGCCCTTGACCATATTCAAACCATAATACTTTAATGGTGTCATTTGCAGAAGAATCTAAGGGTAAATCATACTTCAAGTTTTTTAAGTGATCATGGGTTGATCAAATTGGGTGGAAGGAAATAGTCGATTTAATGTGGAGGCAAAGAGTGTTAGCCTACCCCACGCATTGTGTTCTTATCAAGCTACAAGAAGTAGTGGCGAAATTATATCAAATTGGATACTCGTGACAAAGATGTTTAGGTATTGAGAACAAGGTATTAAAGGACATGATAGAGAGATGAACTGGAGCTTGTGAATTTTGTGCAGTTCCTTTGTTATTTTTGTTTCATTCCTGACGCCTCAGGACCCCAATTCTTTGTTTTATCTACTCTGTTTTTTTTTTTAATAAATCTGGGTAATCCCCGCGCAGGTGTTTTCCTGGAAGCTCTGAAAGCCATTTGCTAGGAATTCATTCGTTAATTGCCTATTACAAGCGCCCATTTTGAAACAGTAAGAATGAAACCCCTCCGTAACATTTGCATTTTTTAAAGTGTTTAGGCTGGTAGGGTAGGCCAAATCTTCAAAGAACGGGCCGTGTCGCTTGAAGCCCGGCGGTATCGAGAACCAGGAATCATGTTTGGATGACCGTAGTTCGTCCGTCCGAGAACCCGACCGCTTTGGGAGGTTCAACGCCGACGCAGGTTAAACAAGTACTTTGCCCACGAGGTCGCTCAAGGAGTCCACAGAGAACACGTTGCTGGAGGGGGCGAGAGAGGGAGAGGATGGGCGTCCACGGCAATCTCACGGATGAGCACCTTCGATCCTTCCATTCACAAGGTTCTCTCTCTCTCTCTCTCTCTCTCTCTCTCTCTTTGCATATCTCTCTCACCGTCTTCCGGGCGTTCAGGCTTCCTTGTGGTGGAGTCCTTCTGTGGCCCCGAAGAGATCGACGCCATGATGGGTAGGATGAATTACCTCCTCGACAACTTCGACTGTTCGAGCACCTCCATCTTTTCCACCAGAAACCAGGTATATATGCAATCAAAACAGATCTATTTTCTGTGTTTTATGCTGGTTGCACGATGGAGATAAGCTCCACCAAGAAAGGACAACTAAAAAAGCCTTTTCTGACCCATCAAACATCCCCTAAGGTGGAGCCTGCCTTGCTTTTCTGGAAATATGGGATAAGTTTGCTTGTTGAATCGGACTTATTGTACGGTATCCCCACTTGTCCAGGTCCTGTTTTTTCTGGACAAGTGGCATTCTTCTTGCTAAATGCTTGTTTCCTTGCATAGAGCGTGGTTATTGTTCTTAATATATGCACGACGTTGCTGTTGTTGGTGTTTTTTTTTTTTTTTTGGTATGCAGAAACAGTCGACTGATGATTACTTCTACGAGAGTGCTGACAAAGTTTCCTTTTTCTTTGAAGGTATTACATATCTCTTTGAGTGCGCACATCTTTTGTTCTTCGCTTACTTTCCTGCTTCCTTGCTTCCAGGGGTCCATGGTAGTGCAGTTGCTAATCTCATGATTGGGTACAAACTGAGTACGAAAATTGCTTGTATTGGCATCACGAAGTAAAACGTGACTTGTTAGTCTACCTCCTTTTGGTGCCATCGTTTTCAATATATTGTGCTTAGATAATCTACCTTCTAAAGATTGGTTTCGCAAATTACGGACGGAAGTGTGATCCTTCTTATACCTTTACCTGTTGACAAGCTCCATAGAAGATTAGGCCTCATCTCGCCAAAATATTTGTTATTTATTCCATTACAGAAGTGGATAGTGTGTTTTAGGGACATGTCGCAGGTACATATATGTGTGTATATTATCTAATGTGGTTTATGATTGTTATTTCCGATTAAGGGATACATGTGATTTGTGATATGAATGAAACTTAGTGATTAGATGGCATTTCAAGTTGCGTTTGGTGCCAATTTGGGTGTTATTCTTCTTTGGATGAAAAAGTGATTGTGGGCGTTCAGCAAAATTTCACTTCTGAAACAAAAAAAACATGATTCATTGCGAAGCAGAGTTGACAACAATGCATGTAAGAAAATCTCCTAAGTCTACCATTTTTGCACTATTTTGGTCTGCAAATTATAACCCATAATTGCTGCTATGTTGTTCCGAATGCTAGAAAGCCTGATGCTTTCCTCGATTGTACTTCAATTTAAACACCTTGTTTTGTTGGATTTAATCACACGTCAAGGCCCTGCAAAGATAACAGCTTTCTTTGAGTGATTGATTTGAGTAGCATGTATGGGCTCAACCGTATAACTCTGAGTTCTGTAACTAATTGTTTTTTCATAAATTACATTATAAGTTAAATTTCTTTTCTTTTTCTTGAATCAGTTGGCTTACGTTTCCTGTATGTTTGGTCTGCAGAAAAGGCATTTGATGATAAAGGCATCTTAAAGCAGCCTAAACACCTTTCAATAAACAAAGTTGGCCATGGTTGGTGCCATTTGGAGTTTGGGCTTTGGGCTTTATGCTTGTGCAAAGCAGTACATTTTATTCTAAAATTCATTGACATGTGTCTCCCTGCTATCAAACTTTTTGAAAGTGTGACCTGTACACGTCTTTGAAACTTATGTAATCTGTTAACTTGCATCATATACTGACATGATTCTTTTGTTGGTTTTGCAGCCTTGCATGAAATTGATCCTGTGTTCCGCAAATTTTCCTGCTCTGAGAAGATTGCAGGTTTACTTTCCTCCTTAAGCTATAGGAGGCCAGTAATTATTCAGTCAATGTATATCTTTAAGGTAGTTAACATCCTTGCCTCTTACCTTTTGCTTGTATAATTTGAGTCTCTGTTTGTTGTGTATTTTGCTCTTATTGAGGCTTAGTCGCATACCTGTTTCTGCACTGGAACTTAACCTTGCTTATGGTACATGGTTGGGGAAATAATTGTGCTTCTCATTGCTCATCAATCATCAACATAAAACAAAATTTTTAAGTCAATGTCATAAGAATGTCTTTTGTGACAAATTGTAAAACTCAGCCAACCTTAGGTTCAACAAAAATCCTTTTCATCACCTTTGTGTAAAGGTGTTACTTGAGATGCGCCCTATATAGTATTTTAGCATAAATGAGAGCACATTTGTAAATTACACTCAATATGGTATAACTACACCTGTGATACTAGTGTCAAGGATGCAATATAACGGTTTTCATACAAGTTCTGTTACACAATGTAAAGTATGGTACAACATGCTACCTTATGTACAACACTGGTTAATTCAAGAATCTCAATTCTGGTATATCATTAGTTGTGTGGGAGATGCAACACAGAATTAAAGAAATGCAGTTCACCACCCCTAAAACATTGGGAACATCTGTATCAAGAGTAGACACAAGGATGAGACAATTTAAATCCAGGCATGGAAGGGGTAACTGAATGACCAATCGACAACTGGAAGTATAACAAGATTCTTGGTTGGACAAAAGAAGCAAGAGCAACAAATGGGAAGGGTGACTGACATTAATCACCCTTCAGACTTGCTTCATCTCATCTTGTGAACCTATCTACCATTTTCAACAGCACAGCTTTGAAAAAGCATTTATAGGTCAGTTACCAGGGGGCGATGGGGTGGGAACTACCGAGTTGAATTTTGCTTGGAAATAGGTTTCTGGCCAGTAGTGAGTGCAGTGCCTAGTTGACTAAAAGCCTTAATCTTTAGCTTATTTCGCTTTCGCTTGTAGGCAACACGTCACAAGCATAATCTTGGTCTTCCTTCCTCACTACAATGAATGGCAGAGGTAGAGCATAGAGCGTGCGGGCACGGCATTTGCCCTACTACCATTTGGGAAGTCAAGGTGGGAGACTGCAAAACCCCCGGCGTGTTACAGACAATCATGAACAACAATGCAAACAGGCTTGGGCAACCATCGGTTCTTCCTGCCAAACGTTCCCAAAATGATCGACTTGTTATTTACGTGAAGCTGTTAAATGGAAGGTAATGGACGGAGAATGAAGAGTTCCTTTGTGACCCCAACCGAATGCTCCCCCAACCGAATGGAAGGTAATGGACGGAGAATGAAGAGTTCCTTTTTTTTCAAGTGGGAAAACAAGTCAATTCTCATCTTGCTTCAGCACCAGTCAACACTATCTCGATGTTGAGAGTCACATCCTTGGTTAGGTGTTTCTGTAGTGTTCCAAATGGAGAGGTGGATTAAGTACATTAGTGTCTACTTTTAGGATAAATTTATTGTTTTCTTGCTTTACATGGTCATTTATGCAGAAACAGGGCTCCTGAGCCATGATCTCTTTATCCCTTGTCTGTCCTTTTGCTTTTTTTGATTTCTCTGTTCTCTTTGCTGTTCCTCCAGATTTCTCTTTTGAATTCTTTTTCAAGTGCTTGTTATTTTCTTATGCCGTTATCAATTGCCAAGGTAAAAACTGGGAATGCTTCTGCTTCCTTTCTTATCTGAGTCTTCTTCCATGATTGAGTTAATGCTCCTTCACTGGACTAACTTGCTTTGCCATTAACTGATTTGTTCAGTTTAGAGTATGTTTTTTCAGATATGCCTCCTTAGAATAAGCCTTTTGATTGCTTTGTTTTTCTTTTGAACAAAATGAAGTTGAAACTTCTAGTGCTTTTATATCCTAAGGCTTTTATTTTCGCCAATGAGCGATTTAAATGACAACAATCTGCAGGATTACTGCCGCTCGATCATTTTATTTAAGCAGACATGGTTCAGATGTTGTTCCTTCTAAATTTTTGAAATGTTGCATGTGCTTCTTTGTCGAAAATGCATGATGATCTCTACGTTATGCTTTTTCAGCAACCAGGAATTGGCGGGGAAGTGGTACCTCACCAGGATAATTCATTTCTCTATACAGAACCTCCCTCATGCACTGGACTATGGTTGGCACTGGAGGATGCAACAATTGCTAATGGCTGCCTTTGGGCCATTCCTGGATCTCACAAGAGTACTTATTCTCGATATTCACTATATGGCGCTGGTATCCATGGGTTTTTGTCGATTCTCATGGAAGCTAACCACTTCTTTCAATTGATTTCAGATGGCCTTGTGAGAAGGTTCATTAGAGATGATAATGGAGTCCACTTTGATCAACCATCACCTTCATATGATCGCCGTGATTTTGTGGCTCTGGAAGTGAAGGCTGGCTCATTGGTTGTCCTTCATGGTGACCTTGTGCATCAAAGGTTAGAAAGTTTGATTCTTTGCAGAAAATTTTAGTATCAATCCCTGCACTAAACGTTTCTCTGTTTTTCCCACCTCCAAGTTTTGAAAACCAGTCTCCGAAATCAAGACACGCATACAGTGTGCATGCTGTGGAGACAGATGGCTGTTCTTGGGCAGCAGATAACTGGTAATCACCAATACAATCCGATCATGCCATACTAAATTGTGTCATTTGCTGTAGCTCATGCTTGTTATATGGTTCATTGATGTCTTTTTTGATAAAATAATTAATATTATCTCGTATAGTCTGCACGCCTCCTTTTGATTTCTGGTTTGGGGAATCCACGATGAAATGTTTCTCCGTACTCTCTATCACATGATGCTTTTTTGAACCTGAAAATATTGTTGAATAACGAACAAAATATATTGTGGTGGCTGAGCGGGCGACAAAAATGCTTTTTCTACTCGGCGAGATTTTCATTTCATGTTTTTTGGTGATGCTGTCATTTTGTATTTTTTTTTGAGCTGCTTCACTGAGTAATGCATACTGGTTTACAGTTTTAAAGGATAGACGTCTAATAGCACAACACTTCCAGACCAAGTTTCTAAAAGTTAAAATGCATTTTTATTTTGCAAATGAGCATGCTTTCAAAGCTCTTACTTTTTGAATCTGTGTGGGTACTAAATGATTGTTCTTTTGGATCTTCCAGGCTGAGGAAGAAAGCTGAACCTGAACCCCTTTATTCTTCTTAGTCATGCTATATGAACAGATTCAATGAGCCAACAGAGAACACCTGGAGGGTTGTGCCTGCATGTGTGTGCGCCCGCACATACTCCTACTTGCATTCTCTTTATGTTCTTAACCATTGTTTGTGTTCTTATGCTGATAATGTCAGCAGCTATATATAGGAATTCGACTTTGCAGAACGTTCTTCCAAATGTTTTTTTTTTTGGGAAATAATGCAAGTGGATGATGGAAAATTGAGGGAAGCCACTTTAGAGCTTGACCGACCTGCGTGGCCCCTTGACCCAGTGGATCAAAGCATTGGGTCATGTTCTGTCCATGGTATCCAGATAGGTACAATGGCATTGAGCAGTGCTGGAATCAAAATTTTTGAGCTGAACCTCTTACGCCTGTATGCACCTGGGCTGTCCATTGCCATCTACAGCCCAGGAAAGTAGTCGGCCATCGTGGACTTGTGTTCCCAAGGGTCCCGGCTTACTGGACCTTGTGGCAGTGGTTAAGAAGATGAAAGTCACAGCTCTTCCTTCCAGGAATCATTTGAGCAAGCTCTTGTTCTAATTAGCTAGGTATTATAATGAAATATACTTGCACATTTATCTGTAGTCAATGACTAACCATAAATTGCTTGATTGACCTATAAATGGAAGAACTTCTGAATTGCGTGGGTGTCTCTGCAAGAAGCTGTAAGACAAAGATTTTTTTTTCATAAAGCAGCTGTGGCGAAGCTAGAAATTTTAACTCACGGTAGTAGATTAGTAGCTGAGGGAGAATGTTCGTATGTAGAATTATATGTATTTGTACATATAAATGTTGGCAAGGAGGTGTAAGATGAAGTTTGTCTATAAAACCCCGGAAATATGGATTGATTTGAGCTTGGATTATATAGCTAGGCAAGAATATATGACACACACGTTATAGAGTTTGATTAATATATGGGAAATCTGGTATTGCTTACGAACTTGTCATGTTTAATCCTGAAACTATGTCCTAAGATCTAAAATTTTTCATCCTAGAAGGGATTGGTGGAACAGCTTAGGTTGGGGCGGATAAGCGGTCAGTCTCGATTCTAATATCAGGGATGTCAACCTCCATGTGTTGTTGGTACCGATGATAGGGAAAGGGTAGGGGCTTTGGCTCTCGACCTATGTCACAGTGGTACGCCACTAACCTATGTCACAGTGGTACGCCACTAACCGCACTGGTACGGCGGTACGTGATCCAGGTCGAATCCAGATCTAAACAGTATTATAACTAAAAAAAAGTCAAAAAAATTACTTATTCTTCATTTTTTTTTTTTTTTATACTTTAACATAAGAAGTCTCATTAACAGGACAAAACATTGATAATTTATTCACTATGAGTCTCTTTTCATTGGCATTTTTGTTACAACTTGTGGTTTAATTATATATAATAATTATCTTTTGAATTAATTATATATAATAATCATTGTACTCGTACCAAGATTTTAAAAAATGCCGTACCCGTACCCATACCGGTACCATTGTGACATAGCTCTCGACAAAGCTAATAATCTCGACAAAGCAATATTAGGATGTAATAATCATTTCTAAAACTTAAAGGAAAATATGTTGATGTTTAAAAAGTGTGAAACAAGTTTGGGTTAGCATTTCTTTCCAGTTCAATTAATTGAGAGCATGTTTGGTAGTCTTGGATCTTCTTGAATTTTGGATTCAGGGCATTTAGAGTGTCAAGTTCCGACCGTGTTTGTTCACATTTTAGTTGACCCTTGGATCTCTCTCTTTCTCTCTCTTGGCTATAAATCTACTCATTAGAGAATATAAACGGTAATTAAATGATAGAAAAACCAGGAAAAATACGATAACAAAATTAAGGTGCTAGTCTATTTCGAGGAATACATCTTTGTAAAAATTATACGATCCACATTGCTCTTGGAGTAAATTAAAGAAAATGCGTTACTATTCTTTGACCCGAATTGCGATTCTCTCTTCTGAAATCCATTATATATGAGATATTCTTGCAAACCGGCCAAAACATTCCAAAGAATTGCCTAAGCATAGGGCCAAAAATATACAATTAACAGCTATCGGTTAAGACAAGTCAATATTATGCATCTCAAGTATGAAATAATTGCATGCCATTAAATTCTCAAAATTTCTAATATGTTGAAAGAAAAAAGAGTGGAAAATAATCTGAAAAAGTGTAAAATTTATGTTATTATCTATAGAAACCGAGGTAATATCTGCATTATTTCTCGTATTCTTGATCTTCCACTCTCTGCAGATGGAACGGCGGTTTGTCATATCCATGGAGACAAGTTATGCGCGCGAGGCAACTTCTAGTAATTGAATTGCTCCGTTCAGTTCGTACACTGCACTTCATATACAACGGTAAAATATCTTGAGAACCCAATGATAAACTTGAAGGATCGTCTTTAACATAATCAACGTTAGGTACCTCAAGATTAAAACGTCCAATCATATTAAAAAAAATCCCAAAACGTATATATTACTGCAACAGTTTCCGCGTTCTTTTTCTAATGGTCTCTACAATAGCTTCGATTGCAGATTTATGGGTATCAATTTCCAAGATAAGCTTGAGACATATAAATTACGGAAGCTGCTTACATACGCCGTTCGTATAAGAAATTTCATGTATTAATGACAAAAAATCTTCATTTTTAATACCAAAAAAAAAATTGTATAAAAGAAGATTTTGAAATTTTGATAGATGTAAAATTTATCATACTGTATACGTATATTTTTATGACCAATGTACTTTTTTAAGCAGTAAAAAAATGTTTTTGTTTTTTCGTTTTATTCATAACGTTATCTTATTATCTCATAAATATTTTATTATTTCATACTTATGTTTGGCATTATCCCATACATCCTGTTTGTTATCTCATAAATATTTTATTATTTTACACTTATGATTAATGTTGTCTCATACATTTGTTTGTTATCTCATTGCCTCATAAATCTTTTGTTATCTTATATATGTTACCTCATACTTATTTCTCTCATGCACATGCATATGTAATATTTGAGCATGAAATTAAATATGCATATTAATAATATGATTCACATCCCGCCGGCGTATGCTCTTTAAAATTTGCTCTCATGAATTACATCCAAAGTAAACATATCTATGGGGATTTCATTCTTTAAAATGTTCAGAACATCCAAATACCCACAACCTGCACAATATTTCATCTATGATTTGCAGCGTGTTTTCTCTGCTGAGAAAAAGAGAGATGATCAAGACAAAGAAAGCGGAAGAACTAACTTCAGAACTTGAGCGAAACATACACTACATATTCAACTACAAAACCATCACACGACGAAAGGCTCAGTCATTAGAAAACAAAAGCTCGCAAACGCGAACTGTGGGATGGTGCACGCGCAAGCAAACGCGTGCCATGGCCCATGCGTGGGGCAGAGTCCCCTCTAGCAAGAGCCAAAGAGCCTGATTGTGATAAGGAATTTGGGACCAACAGATGCGCATGGGAAGGAACATGCTGGAGCATATATCACCATCCTAGCCTTCTTCGAGAGGGAACAAGTCTTTTGGCTTTCTTCTTCCTTTCTCCTTTTCCTTGCATTCCCACCATAAAAGCTTCCAATCCCTCTGAGTCTCTGACCCCTTTTCATTGTTGTGCCTCAAAACGCCCCACGCTCCATTAGATCTTGGTGAATGTCGATCAAAAGTTGGAAAATCTTCTTATGGTTTATATATATATATATATATATATATATATATATATATATATATGAAAACTAACATTGCCTACTGTTAAGAACAACACACAATAAACTCTCATCTGCCACTCTCAAGAGAGAGTTAGAAGCAACAAGGAAGAAGACAACGATTTACGTGGTTCGTAGCAATAATCTCCTACGTCCACAGTCGCACAGATCTCTTGTATTCTCTCTCAGATGAACACACAGAACAACACCCACAAGCGGCGGCCATCCTCTAAACATAAGGATTAAGGCAAACCCGCATTTGTACAAAATGACATATATGCCCTTACATATAGAAAAATTTTCTATATGCCCAAACCCCCGAGCAAGGAGACACCTCCAGGCAACTTACCACGACGTTGGATCCGCGGTATTGCAAGTGACTGTCTAGTATGAATCAAGTTCCATACACCAACACCTACCACTATTAGCAGTCTGATGGTGCAAATTTAGTTTTCACATTTTTAGAACTTCTCCCTGTACATGTTAAACAAGAAAAAACATACTGCCCACTGATAATTCCAAAACGGATTGCCTAAGTAGATGAAGAATGGTTTCGCTAGAGATTCATCCCAAAGTATATCTATGCTCCGTATGCATGTGAAGCAGAATAATCTACGGCGTTGACGGCTTTGTAATACTCCCGATCCTGTCCATCATCCTGTCCCTGTGGACATTGTTGTAAGGAATTTGCATCTCGAATTGTGAGTGTCCAAGTAGTGCTTTAACTCACTGCTTCCCCATTGTACACACGTACTCCAGGCTACTCGAGCATTTTCTCGTACGAGCACATGCAGAATAAATTCTCGACCTCTCTTTCTTTCCTCGAGAAATGAAAGGCTAAATAGCGGCAAGGATCGATCACATGCTGGTTGCAAATTAAACAGAAAAAGAAACGGAGACAGAAGGCAGCTGCTGTTGAATGAACTGTCTGCGTTGTTGAAATTTATCACCATGCACTGAACTCATCTCACGCGAGAAATACTATCTAAACATATATTTATAAAAGCTATCAAGAACAAAGATGAATATTTACAAAAGTTATTAAGAACAAAGATGAACAAGTACATAATATTTGTTTGAATGAGATAAATCTCTCCTGCAAATTCCTCCACCTAAGATTGGAATCGAGAGACAGAGACAGAGAACAGGGAGGATCTTGGCGTATATGAATGTCAGCGGCATGAATGCCTTTGCGGTGTACAACATCCGTGCATTTACCAGTGGCGGACGATCAGCATAAATAACTTTTCTGAAATCGCTCCCTCCAGTACGTACACTACTCCCTGCTCACACCAAACGCATAAACTCCGATTCGTCTTTTACTGCACCGTCGAACTCAAGCCCGGCCGTCGACTGACGTTGTTGTTCAGAAGAAGATCCAATTTCCCAGAAACCGGCCTCCTTCTCTTTTGCCTGCGAGGAATGGCATCCCTCCATCTCCCAAAGGAGAAGAAAAGGAAAAGTACAATTGTACATGACGAGGGTGTTTCAGTCATTTCTGACAATGTCAGGGCATGTGGACTAGAAGGTAATCCAGTAGTCAAAAAAGTAACCGGAAAATCGGAAAAACAAAACCAGATCCTTAATGCACTCAACTTTTTACCGTCCGGTTAAAAACAAAAAAGTTTGAAATTTCAACCAAAAAAATGCACCACAGGAAATGCTGCATGCTTTAGAGTATCAGCCACATTTTCCGGTGGCCGTTAGTTTGCCATTCACATTCGCATTCACCAACCTACTCTTTCCAAAAGAGATTCGAAATCCTTTTACCATTCTGAAATATGATATATGTTTTAAAAAGTGTTAAGATCTCACCATTTATGGTTTTTTTAAAATAGCACCTACAAAAATCGAATGCTCAGTAAAACTAAACTTTCATGAATACATTTAGCCATTTCCTGTTCTAATTGTCACGACTCACGAGCCTTTGGCCAAGAGATGGGAGAAGAAGGAAGGGGCAGCACCGTCAGCTTAGGTATGTGAAAGATCCACCACCTTCGGTGTGATGGAACCAATTCATCCAGTAGCGGAACCAAAAAATTTCTTTGGAAAGGTATTTGTTTAAAAATACTCAAATTTGATGGGGCACTTATATATATATATATATATATATATATATATATATATATATATATATATATATATATATATAAAGATAAATATTTAAGATTTTTATTTAAAAATAAAAAACTTTTTAGAGACTGCCCACACCACCAATCACAAGATGGCTAGCCACAGAGTGTATGTCAATATGGTCAGGACAAAACTGTTCATTTTTGTAAAGGACTTCAACCATTCCATATCCGAGCGGCCTTCACTTCAAAATGTTGATAGGATATTTGAATGCTGTGAGAGACCAACGAATATTTTAGCTAAATGGAAGTTACTATAGGGCCCCGCTGCATGCATGGCGAAGCGGGGTGAAAATTATAAGGCTGCCGAGCCCACCCCAATTCCGATATCGACAATTCAACAATGCATACGAACCGTGACGTCCTGACGTTAACACATCTTGCATCTTTTCTACTGAATATTATTTACAGTCGGCAGTTGGCTCACGGGACTCCAATCACAAGGGAAAAGGGAAACCACGAAAGAGAATCAAGCAGCCGCGAGTGTTTGTCACAGTGGCATTCAAATTCCATAAGGAAAGAACACACGGATATGTTTACCCACCGGAAAGTGCTCAATATTAAACGCTGCGTAGTTCAATTGTCTGAGGAAATATATTTCATTTCAGAAATCGTTCTTCCTCCTGCTTGAAGCCGGAAACTCAAACTTTCCGGCCCGGAACCAGTGGTGATTGTTTCGTTCCCCTCCACGGTAAAAAAAGATGGGGGGAGGCTCGAACTTCACGTGACTTCCTGCAGGATACTATGAGCTCCTAGTCCGTAGACCAGCATCTGGCTCCTCTCCAGTTCACAGAACATACTTTGGATCGATTTACCTTGCAAATGGTAGTGCCACTTCAAAACCAAGTGGCTCTTCCCTCTCTCCAAGATGCTACAATCGCGCAGTGCTCTCTCTCTCTTATAACTTTGGTTCTGAAAGATTCTAAGAAATCGAGTTATTAAAATATGCAGTTATGCACACTGCTTAGTACTACCTACTGTACTCTATCTCAACCTGTTGACCCAAAAAAATAAGGTGCCGTTCAACATGTATAACTTATTTACTCATAATATTAGGGTACACAACCAGCAAGAGCTTCTAGTAGATACTTATAGAAAAGGATATGTAGTTTCAATAAATGTTGAGGTTTCATCTGCTTCATTCCCTTTAAACTATAATGTTCAATAAAAACGGGGAATGAAGAAGCCATAACCATGGGAAACTTATATAAGAACTAAAGCCATTATGCCCTCGGATTTGATTGCAATTGTCCCCAGGGTTTAGCGCTCGCAGTGAAAACAGTGGGTCGTGTACAGATTCTAATCCACTTTCCCGTTCCGACCGCGTCACTTCAAAATTCAATACTCGTCTATTAATGGAACTAACGTACGCAACTGCAGAAGGCTAAAATACCAAAAAAATACGTTGGATTTGGATGTGGTTCCAAGGTCGCTCATCGAATTCAAGGTCAAATTTATGTCTGCGTACCTCAAAAACTGTTCCCCATAAGCTATGAGCCATCGCGAGAGAGATGACGACGATGACGGACCGGCGGACGACACACCCCGAACGGTATATATTTCACATTAATGCTGAGCCGTTCCAGTATGAAAGCTCTTCATCATCTTGTCGTCAATGTATTGCCATTGGTGCACAAGTCGGGTAGACCTGAAAATGCCTTCGGCATGTCATCTAAGTTGCTGAGGATCGTAACGTGTGGTTGATCTAATGTCGATTCTACACATCCCTGTCTCGATTTAGGCACAGGTCCAACTAAAACAGAGATCAAATTCAATTCAGTGAGTTCTTAGTTCAAGGTAGGGCTAATCAAATATGAGCAGAAAGCTTGTAGTCTTTTTTCTTAAATTTTACATGTAAACCGAAAGAGCGTCGAGAACGGAGAGAGTTATTACATTACTATTGGCTCATAGTTTTAAGTACTGTATAAATACAATAAAATTGATGAATGGAAAACACTGGAAACGTAAGGATAAAAAGTATGAAAAGTGGTTTTATAATGTCTAGATTCGATTATGTGCCCAAGCAAACTTAAGTCCATTGAGTTTTAAACCATAATAACGTTTGACTGGTGCAATGGATTACACAATTTTTTGAACCCTTTATGTTTAGATGTTCCAGGTTCATATTCCATACATTTGAGTTTGATAAAAGTAGGGAAAGCACTAGATTGCCAAATAAATATAACTATGATATTGTTTGTTTACAGACGATTCAATCCTATCGGGTGCCAGATGTTGCCAGAATAAAATTTAAAAGAATTTGTAGCTAAAAAATAGTCACTACATTGGCATTAGCTATGGTTTCTGTTGCAATAATAGTTTTTGATATTTTTTAATGACGAATTACAGCCTTTTTTACAACAAACTTTTAAATTCATTTGGTACCAACATATAATAATTATATATATATATATATCACAAGTGCCAGACCCTTAGTTCCTATACCAATAAAAACGGTCTAGACCATTGATTAATTGCAAATAGATTGTGGAAAAAAAAGGAAGATAGAACATTTAGTCATCTGGTATTAATAGTATTCGTTCAAACCTTTTCTCTTCTTCTTTTTTCAAACCCTTATGTACAACAATCAGTTGTCTATATTGTTTTCCTGAGGTTTAACTCCCAAGGGTCTTTTAAATTGTGTTTTTGATGGTTTAGCAGCTAAGGTTCTATAAACCAACACATGTAAAATAGCTTGATAAGTCAAACAATTAGCTGTTAATTTTAAAAAGTTTAACAGATGCTTTTTGTCAAATTATTGGAATGGTTCGTCTCGGGAAGCATCAGTTTAGAAAGACCAAGAAGGCAAGAAGCCACCCATTAAAGCGAAAAAGAAAAAACAGTACTTCTCATTGTAAAAAACTAAAAACTTGACTAATTAGTGAGTTTCCAAGCTATTGTGATGGAGTTATCAGAGCCAACCTGGCCCCATTGGCAGGGGAACACCCGCCTTGCGCGACGCTGGATCTCTTCACAGGTGGCTTAACCCCAGCAAGGTAAACTCTCGTAATGGCCCTCATAGTAGTTGCAGAGTCCGAGCTACGCTTTATTATCTGTTGATGGATGGAGGACAATGATTGTGCCCCCTGGCTCTAAGTCTCAACTCCCTCCACAGTCATCAACGCATGCATCAAACATGGCACGATCCTCGATGCTTCATGCACGCCTTATCGTGGCTTTTCCTCCATTAAAGCAACGGAAAATCTGGAGAAAATGCCCTTCGGGTGTCTAAGGAACAACAATGTTCATATGAATTAATATTTGTGAACGCTCATGCAGCCACATTGGCAGAACGCTGCGGAGGATTTTGCAATTTGAAGTAAGAGACAGGCTTCTGGATTATGTCAATCACGAGACTTCTTCCTCTAACTGCCGTCCCAAAAACAAATCTAAATTAGGACAGAGTTCCGATCCAGTGTGTACAGTTTAATTACTAACTAGAGGAAATTATGAAATCGATCACCGCAGTTATCTAGCTCATGTTTCTGTACCAACATGCTACATGTACATTAGTTTTTACACTCTTCTTAGCGTCAAGACGAGATGCCAAGAGATTGCATACGTATAGGCGCGTATAGTTTGTATACGTATGCCCAAAGAATTTCCGTTCTTCTCTTGTATCTGCCGCAAACAGATATAAAATGTAGGTGCATGGGAGGTATATCTCCGGCGAGCCTCCGGCGTTTGGAAAATATAAGCTAGTTACAGATGCATACGGATTATGGAATACTGCCAGCATCATCACAGACAAATAATACAGCGCAGTTTCTGATATCCTATGGATGCATTAGCAATTTTGAGAGACAGAGAGGTGGCGATTGATGGTTAGTTCTTCAGCGGCAGGAATTGAAAGAACCGGCGCCCATGGCCACCGTGCTCCTCTTCCAAGAACATGGCGGTGAAAGTGCCGTCGCTTTCAAAGTGACGCTGCTCTTGTCTTTCCTTGCTAGAGCATTTCAGAGGGGCGTCCGAGTCGCTGTGCAGAGGGAAGAGATCAAGCGTCTCTGTAAGTCGGGTGCCCATCCGACCACTAGTCTCTGCTGCCCCCTCGTCCTCCTCGCCTGGTTGGGCACGGGCTCGGAGGGACGCTGCACTAGTAGGTCCGGTCTGAAGGACACCACCATCTGGAGGGCAAAGCTGCGGCTGCTGCAACGCTAATGAGGGGGACTGCACCCTCTCTGCTGCTGCGCTTATCGTCCTTCCGCACGCAGAGTCGTGCTCCTGCTGCTGCCGCTGGCGCTGCTGTTTGTGTAATTCTCCATCCCATCGGATCCATTTGTCCCCTTGCCTCTCCTGCCATTACAAAAACCAAAAACCGTCATGTTCCATTCCCCAAAAAGACCAACCCGGCCATCCCGACAAAAAGGAGAGATTGCAGGCTTTTCTTCTTTTCACCTACTCTGTCCATATATTTTGCCTTGGCGCCGTAAACGCTTTCTACCTCCTGTCGCTATCTCGTTTTCATTAATATCTCAACATATGCTTTCATTCCAAGCGACAAACTTTTGCCATCATAAAACAATAATTTGCACAAAGATGGGAAAATAAGAACCTACATTTGTCCTGTAAGTGGATGCCCAACTCTTTGTCTTTTCTAATTCGCCCAAGCACTCATCTGCCAACAGCCAAGAACAAGTAAATCAAGAAGATAGATAGAACACAGACATAAACAAGAGACCGCTCTATTCTTGTATGCATGATGAGTTGAAAAGATACATATTCGTGTTTGTAAATCTGTATCATCTACGAATGCGAGAACGCATGCATAAGAAGTGACATGGATGTGGTTCCACATACGTGGAGGATCGACATTCTTGTCAGGGTTGTCGATCTCGAGGACGAGTTCCAACGCCGCTGCTTCCGATCGCCTCCGACGCTTTTGCCGCTCCCGGGCTTTGTGATTCTGAAACCAATAGAAAACATTCTTCCCTTCTATCTTGCCAAACCTGCGGAGCTGTGCTGTGATGTATTGTATCTGTTCAGCTGTAGGCGTCCGAATGCCTCTCCTGTAAATATCCTCCAGCCAACGCAGCTGCTCTGCAGTCGGACTCCATCTCGAACTCACCGTAGACTGTGGATCTGCGTCCTTCCTCCTCTGTTCTTTACCTGTTAGAGAACTTACACAGTTTAAGCTTAACAGTAAGAACCAGGACAATATCAAGAGCCACCAAGAAGC
This sequence comes from Nymphaea thermarum, assembly GCA_011799765.1. NCBI lineage: Eukaryota > Viridiplantae > Streptophyta > Magnoliopsida > Nymphaeales > Nymphaeaceae > Nymphaea > Nymphaea thermarum. The sequence goes on from JAANDH010001059.1 coordinate 23,278, forward strand.
AAAAGCAAAAGAAGAAAGTCGAGTAAGAGGCAGAAGAGGACATACACATCGAGCCAAAGCCAGGAAGTGAAAAAGAAATGTACCGGTCGGGAAGAAGTTCAGTGGTAGAATATGCTTGGTTGTTGTTGTTGGTGTTGATGATAATGATGACGAAGAGGAATGAGAAGGATGGACGACATGGGAAGGCGGATACTGAGGTCGATGGATGAAAGGTCGGAGTCTCCTTGGGGTCTGGCAGGAATCGGGCGTGGTGTTAAAACTAGTAGCTGTGTCGCCACACTCCATCGTCCCCATCCTTGCGTAATTCTCACGTCGGTGAACGTTAGATGCTTGCTCGCTAGTCTGGCCGCGACACTGTGGATGCTTTATACTCGGAAGACGCCGGTGAAGATGTTGACTGAACACATTGTGAGATTATTTAAGTACGATAGATCCGTGTATATTCTCAAAACGAGAGATGGAGAGAGAAGCAGGGTGTGGGTCGTCTCTGGCTGGGGGAAGAGACGAAAGGGAAAAAGGGAGCCGTGGCCCGTGGAATTCCGGGAATTATCGGTAGTCGAGGATTAAAAACGACGTGACGATGATGAATGACATCATAAGGCTTGTCACCTTTGCTTCTTCCATTTATTGGTTACTGCAAACTCGTGCCTTTTAGTGGACTCTCATCGTAAACTTTGGAGAGGAAGGTTTTCATTTCGATTATCGACGAGTGATATGTTTTTGTGTATTAAGTGATGAATGTGGTACTTAAGTTGAAGGAAACTTACCATTGTAATGACCGATGTAGATGCAACCCAAACAAGTAAACAACCTATCCTTTTCATTTTGTTCGTGTTTCTGGATCTATTCTAGAACCATGAAAATTTTGCTTAGAACCAAAACCAAGCAACTGCCCAGTTGGTTTGCATACCTGCAACCAGGGGCGGAGCCAGGATTTTGTTGTGGGGCGGGCTATGTTGGTGTATGGAACTTGATCCATACTGGACACCTATGTGCCATTGTTGCGAGTTGGCTGGGGGTTGCAGGGGGGCAGCGCCCCCTTGCTCGGGGGTTCGGGGGCGGTAGCCCTCGAAGGAAAAATTTTCCCATATGTAAGGGCATATATGTCTTTTGTACAAATGCAGGTTTTTGCTCTAATCCTTATGTTGAGAGGAGGGCCGCCGCTTGTGTGTTCATCTGAGAGAGAATACAAGAGTTCTGTGCGACCGTGGACGTAGGAGATTATTGCTCCGAACCACTTAAATCGTTGTCTTCTTTCTTGTTACTTCTAACCTCCTCTTGAGAGTGTGAGCGGAGTGTTTTGTGTGTTGTTCCTAACAAGCCAAACCATCCGCGGGTCGGGCCAAGAGGAGCGACGGTAGGGCCAAGAGGAACGATGGGTCGGGCCAAACTAAAAAATTTTGATTTTTTTACATATAAAAAAAAAAATTTTTTTTTTGCTCACCCGGGCCATGGCCCGGGCGGGCCCCCCCCTCCCTCCGCCCCTGCCTGCAACCAAATTCTCGGTTAGGTTTCTCAACTGGTTAGTGTTATGCTATTCAACCGCCAACATGTTAAATAGATTCACTTGTGAGATCTGGCTATTTTCGTTGTCTCAAGTTATTTCTACGACGCCTTGCAGATCAGAGCAAGCAATCGCTATGATGGTCGTCGTCTGATTTACTTATTCTTTTGGTTAACTTACATAAAATTTTCAAATCCAAACAATGTTTGTCATTAAGAGAAAGTTACAGATTTGATTTCAGCTTACTCATTTCTGTAGAGCGGTGGGAGACCAAAGGCTCACTACTCACTAGCTTCTCCTTGTGACTTTATGAGAACATAGATATACTTAAAAGATTTATGGGCATACTTGAAATCTTCCTATACAAAACAACTACCAGTCAATAGTCATCACTGAGGAGTGTTCTTGGCCATGGACGTTTTACTAATTGCATCCATATGGGCCTTACTCTTGGCCTGCAACAAGGAGTCATTTAACCGTTCTGTCATTACCCTATAAGGTTCAAATACAAGCGGCCATTTCCAAGAAAATGGATGTCATACAATAGAGTGGTACATGTTATTGTCTGATAGGCTTTATCAGTTTGGACACCTGTATAACAGCGGTATTGATATTATCAACATTGCTTGTGGTCACTGTGGTCGCAGTTTGCAGTCTAACATGGAAAGGCCTAGCTAGTAAGTTACCAGATTTTTGTTGCCTCTTTCACTTGGCTCTACACTCTTTTGGCTGAGATAGGTACGTTCCAAGTACAAAACTCTCTACCAAACTTCTGACTAAATGCTCTCATGTGCTTAATTTTGATCGAGCAATGCTTAACCCTTGGTGCCCAAACATGAAACACGCCTTACCCTTTATTAGGACAACCATATTAAGTATTCTCTGTGTATGTGTATGTGTATGTGTGTGTGTGTCAAACGCGTGCTAAAGGTTCCTCAATTCCATGAAAGCTAGCTCAATGTGGGATTTGTGACTCTAGAACACGGTGCTTGCTTCCCTAAACTCGAAAGGTGATAAACTTGGTAGATACAAGCAGAGATATAGAAACTGCATGGGTCGTTGTTGATGTATTGCAAGTGGGCACTGGGCTGCTTCCCGCTACTTTACTTTGTCTTCAGCTTTGGCAGGCATAGAGCTAAGTCATGCTCATCCTTCTATGTTATGATTGTTCTTTTTCAGCTTATATATATATATATATATATATATATATATATATATATATATATATATATATATATATATATATATATATATATATATATATATATATATATATATATATATATATATATATATATATATATTACTTTTAAAAGAATGTGTACGCCTTCCTTCACAATCCCCCTTACTTTGCCTACCTGCTGATTTTTTATGCATGATTTTAGCTTTAAGTTATACACTTCCTCGACACTTGTTCGAAATATATAATATAGTTCAGCACGCTAATTATAAGCAGTGAAATGTTGAGCTTACTGTAGTTAATTCGTATAGGCTTGTTAATTAACCACTGATAAAACCTTCTTATTGATTGAGCAAGATCTACTACAGTTTCCTACTTAATTTGGAAGGGCATACTTGAGGTCCTAAATGAGTAGGAGAATAAAAATACTTAACCCGAAAAAATGAATACTTCTTAATCTTATAATATGTGGCACGAGCTTTTGGATCCATTAATGTTTATTACTTCAAGATAGAGGTACTACAACCAGATGCACTATAAGAATTGTGTACGAGAGAGGGAGAGATAGAGATAGACTATGCACTTAATAAGTTCCTTTCTTCAAGTCTTGAGTTTCTAATTTGTAGTTTGAGCCCTGCAGGTTCAACAACAAGCAATACAAGGGAAACCTGAACACATGTTTGACAAACAAAACACTATGTAACTGTTTTATGAATACAGCCCAAAGATTAGAATGTATTAATGGAACACCTTGAGAAGTGTTCTACCAATCTGCTCAACTTTTACATTTACAAATTCTCTCATTTGGCAAACGAGCCCTAAGGTGCAATTGATAACATTATGATATAGTCGAAGGTGTTTAAATCAGTAACCAGCCTTCAATACTTGTGGCTCCTTGCCCAGTAATTTCCCCACATCATGAACAAGGTGTTCGATAGGAAGACCATCATCTTACGACACATGTTCCTAAATACTTGATCTAAGAACAACATGTTCTTATTTCCAAAAACATTATGCAATTATGGATACTGTTTGTGAATCTTATAAACAAACACTGGAAACAATCACACATCGAAAAAAAAGCAGGTTATAAGAACATGCTTTCTGAAAAACAACGTTCTTACTGTGAAAAAAGAAGTGGCATAGTTACCCGTGGAAAAGGGTCGGAGCGTAGGATCCAACCCGATGAGAAGCCCTAAGCCGCCTACCCGTCTTCCCCGGTCCGCCTCACTGACTCCACTCTGGGTGCGGCCGTCATTTTGGCTTTGCTGCTTATACTGAAGAAGCTCGGAAGCTAGGAAGAGAGCGCGGGCACAATCTTTTGCTCTCTGTTGCAGCCAAGCATCCCATGGCTGCCTCCCGCGTCGTGCTGCTGCGGGCGGCGTGGTGCCGCGCCTCGTCTTCCCTCCCGGCGCTCTCTGGCCGCCCTTCTCTCTGCTCGCTTCCCCGCACTCTCCGCTGCTTCCCGCCTTCTCGTCTTCTTCGAAGACCTAGCCCCTATCTTCTGAAGCTCTACAGCTTCGCCACTGCAGCTACAGCTGAGCCAAAGCAAGCCTCAAGCGCCTCCTTCTCCGTGGCCGACGAATCGCACCCATGGCCGGAGTGGGTTGCATTCTTGGAGAGGCTCAGGAGCAAGGGCTACTTCGACGGCCCGCCTGGTGCGATTACAGAGAGCGACGCGGCTGATGGATCCGACGATTTGAATCGCGTCAAGTTTGCTTGCCTCAGTTTTGCTCGTGACCGGTTCGATATCCTCCGGTATTGTTCGGCTAGAGCTGCTCTATCTTTGTGGACTCCTATTTTTGTTGGGACCTGGTGGGTTGATGTAATTTGATGTCTGATCGATCATGTTAGATTTTGTTAAATGTTCCTTTTTGGAATTTGTGTTGTGGTGACGCTCGGCATCGGCTAAAGCGCTTTGTGCTAATCCCTTTGTTCAGTACTCGTTGGGGAACCTTCGTTTATATGTTTGTTCCTCTTTCTGGTCTTTCAGGCTGAAATGGTTGTAGTGGAAATTGTTGATTTTCCTTGGGCAGCTGACGTTCTATGGAGTAGAAATTTCTGCAATGATTAATCCTTCCAGTGAAACTTTAGTCATATGGATTAGTTAGCAACGTGTGGATAGCTAATTTCTTAACTATAGATTTTATCGCTCTTTGCAGCTTATATTTTACAAAAATGGGCTGCTATGTGAGATATCAGTTCCCCAAGTCTGAGGTGCCTGCTATGTGAAGCGGATGGAATTGGTCAAAAGTTTTAATGTAAGCAGATGAGATTATTTTTCTGTTGATTAAGAAGTTTGAAAACTTATGTTTAGGCCATAGCCTTCTGCGTTGGTCCGCCTTCGAATACGAGTCTATGAAGGTCTATGAAGGGACCTTCTTCGTGGAGATTAATATAGGCTTGTAGGGATTGAAACAATCTGGTGAAACATATCCCAGTTTTTATGTTAGATTTCTAATGGGACTGACAGGCTTTCTTGCAAGATAGAATTGGAAAATTTCCTGATGGGTCATGAGAGTGTCATTTCATGGGATCAAAGAGAAAATATTAATGCTTTCCACTTAGAGGATCATTCGATGATGGCCACCTCTGAAAGTTAGAAGCCGCTCCTAAATAATCATCACACGCCATCATGTTCTGGAAGCAATAGTAATATTGGTAATGCTGTTTTCCCTCTCTCACTAAAAAATGTTACTTTGGGGAACTTTATGCGTGATGGCTCCAGATCACCCATGCTTCTTCCAGATCCTGAGTGAAAGATAGATAATCCTCTCTACTTAGATCAGCCTGGACTTTCTCATTGAATCCTTCCGAAGCATTCATGCGGTCATCCTATGCATCTTTACCTTTTACCACCCTTTATGGCTTATTCCATTTTAATGCCATTCATTAATTTGCTTCTTTTATTTTTAAAGCTTCCTTAGAATCTTTCGTCATAAATAATTGGTGGCCACTACAGAAACAGTAATTGGATTTGACTTGGAAAGGTGGAATTGGTAGTTGATGTCTTGGTCTTGTTATATTAGGAATGAGAATAAAGCAAATGTTTAAGGTCCTTGATGTAGAAAATTTGTTTTTGAATAATTAATCTACATTATGAGAACGAAAATTGCATTAAATTATAGAAAAAGACAATAACAACAGAAATTTGCTGGATAAAGAACCTGATAGAAAACAAATTTATCAGAAACTGTCCTCTATGTTGTCAATTTGCAATATCTGGGGAATGAAGGAGGTGGGTGCGGTGATCCTAATGGCCTTTGCTGAGAATGATGCCTAGGACTGCAATAAGGTACCAAGGGAAGAATTTATGAATGCAGAAGTGGCCTGAAGATACTATGGGAGCAGTCTGAGTCCTGTAGATTTATATTCCACAAATTTTGAAGAGACTTGTTCAATGGCATGTCTGTTCCACAAACACCTTACAAAGTTACAAACTTTAGGAACCATGTAGTTTGTTTAAATTACCTCTATGAATATGTCGCATCACTCTGCTTTCCACTAGACAATATAAGTTCTTGTGGTTGTTATCCAGATGGACCAGACCAGATCCTGTGACTATGTCAGTAATGGATGTTGTTGGGAAACTAACTACCCTTTATTTCCTGTGTTGAATTTGGCATCTTGTGTTTCAGGAACTGCTTCTGCTTTGGATTTAGACCCACTATTCATGAATAACGGAATGCCGGGCTCTTTCACTGCTAAACCCATTGTGGAATGCTTTGTTGTCTTCGTATAGATGTCAGTTAATAACATCTGCTTCATACAGAAGCCTCCTGACAGGGAAATATCATATTGATATTCTGTAGACATGTTTTTGGTTTTTTTTTTGTTTTTTATAAAAGATTATGTTTCATGTGAACACATGTCCATTATTTTTGCAAAGTTTGCATTTGTTATTTGAGAATATGCTATTGAAGTCTCTCTGCCAAATGAAAAGTAAAGTAGCTGAGTTAGTCGACTAAAATGGCCGTGAAATGGTAAACAGGATAGGGGGTTGACATATAATATAATTGCCATTTTTGGTCTTTTCTGACATATACTTCCATATTTGCTTGGAGCAGTATCTACCTTTTCTAGGTTGATTATGATGAGATGTTTGATGCTTTCCAAAATTTGTCTGATCAGTATTTGTGGTGATAGGAGATGTGGTGATCCTGTGGTTCTACTTAATAATGTTTAATTGCCACTGATACCATTCATTTGTCAGTATACCATTACCAATACATTGACAAGCCCTGCTAGATAAATCTGTGTACTCCACGTTGCTGGGTTTGTAAAACAGGGATGAACTGATCTTTGGTTCCGTGATGGTGATTCTCATGACTGTGGTTATGAACTTTTTCGTTTAATGTCTGTTTTGATATAAGCATATGCAAGAAAAATAGGGGATGCTGATCTAACTTTTTCATACAGATCACTGTCTAAGGATGACATTAAAACAGTTGTTGGACATGGGTGCCCTAATCTATTCCGCAAGCCTGTCCATTCTGCTAAACGTCTTAGAGCATTTGTTAAGCTTGATGAGGGGGAAGTAAGTTTTATCACTCTGTTTTGGCATATTGTGCAGGTTGTTTCTACTGAATGGAACTTGCTTGACAAACATTCCAAATTCCAAACTTAACCTGCCTCTTTAGTGATCGTGTTAATTCTGCATGCAGGTTTGCAGTTCATGCAACTTACGAGGATCTTGTGACAGAGCTTATATAAATGCAGAGGAAGGAGCACGTACAGTTGATGTTGTGAGGATATTGCTGAATTATGCTGCTGATCCTCTTCTTCTTTCACGAGACAGATCACATGAAATGTTAGAAATTGAAGCATCTGCACGTAGGTTGCTAGCTGAGCTGACTGAGATGAGCAACACTCCTGTAGATCCTGCCCTTTCTAAGCCTGCAGTGAAGCCTTCACCTCAGCAGGAAAGGCAAAAAAGCAAGATGAGGAAAGACAACGTTGAAATGCAACGTGGTGACTGGATTTGCCCATCGTAAGCTGTTCAAAGCCCTATTTATAAATTTGATATCTTCTGATTCTGTTCCCATTTTGTGCTTTCCTGTCTGAAACTAAGCTACCTCAGATGAGCCATGTGTCTTGAATTTGATGCCACTTAGATCAATGGGGGAATCTGGGAATGATGAGGTTAAATTCCATTATGTGGGCCGGTTGGTTTCTTTCTTCTTGCTGACTCCCAGCCACGAGTTCTTGTGTCCTGATGATCCTGACTTGTGCATGATCATGCCAAGGTTTCGCAACCGTTCCTTTTTTTTTGTTCCAGCACTCAGAGTGCTTCGTTCCACCCATCCCAGATTCATATATGCCTTTTATTCAATTTGTGTATTCTTTGTAGTATCAAGATGTAAATATTGAGGGTCCCAAGAGTTACAAACTTTGGTGGTTGTGTCAGGTATCCAAGTCCATGAGGTGCCGTAGGAATAGTAGCTACATTTTGCTATAGAAATATTGGTCCCTCGATGCGTCAGGAATAGGTTGCCCATCCTCGGTTGTTGTCAGGTGCCTACTCCTGGTACATTTCTTTGCCTTTACCTACTGGCAAGATTGAGTGCCAATGTCCGTCATGTTATGGGTTCAGTCTCTCATTTCAAAGTTACTGTTTCAGGTGCAATTTCATGAACTTTGCTAGAAATTTACGATGCCTAGAATGTAAGGAAGAAGGCCCAAAGAACGTCGACTTTGGCATTGCTGAAATGAAGAAAGGAGACTGGACTTGTCCCAAGTAAACATCTTTACACTTCTCTTCTTAACAGCGCTTATTCTATGTTAAAGACTTTTTCATTGGTTTGTGTAGTTGCAATTTTATGAATTTTTCTCGGAACACCACCTGTAAAAGGTGTAATGAGCCACAACCCAAGGGTGAAAGCGGCCCAGAGATGGAAGTCAAAATGAAGCTGGGTGATTGGGTTTGTCCCGAGTAAGTATTTTCAATTCTCTTCTGTTCACCACTGTTACTGGGCTTTGCAATCATCTGCTACAGTGGCTAACTTATCTTATATTTATAGGTGCCAATTCATGAATTTTGCTCGGAACACCAATTGCCGGAAGTGCAAAAGGCAACGACAGAGACAACTTAGTCCAGGAGAATGGGAGTGCCCCTCGTTAGTATCTTTCTCTCATCCCCTATGTGTGTAATTAGGGGCGTTTAGCAATGGGAACAGTTTGTTACTTTTGCCAAACGGCCCCTTCTAGTTATGAACCTTGACTATGAAATGGTTGTCTTCTGTGTAGGTGTGATTTCTTAAACTTCCGTAGGAACTCTTCTTGCTTAAAGTGCAATACCGAACGCCCAGAAGCAATAGAGTTTGGAGAGCAGATATGGAAGAAACCATATGTAGGAACCAGAATGGTGAGCTCTAGGGATGAAGACGAAGATGGTGACGAAAGCGATGATGATAAAGATGACCGTGATTATGATGGTAGCAGTGATTCCAAATTGAAAAAGGAGTTTCCCGAATTCATGCCTATAAGGGAAGGGGGGAACAAATTTCTTACGAGCAAGCGAAGATCACCATCAGAAAGAAGACTAACCTCTGGCAGAAACAAAAACTACCTATAGTCGCTTAGACTGTACGTGTTGCAAATGTGAATGAGTTGAACTGAGTCGGCAAATAGGTTTAGTTTCGCAGCGAAAGACTGTAGCACAATCTGTTGTTCCATTATATCGTTGCTTCTCTCTTGGAGGTCCTCAGTATCCATTACATATGATTATAGGGAAAAGGAAAAAAAGTCCATCACTTGCGCATTGGAAATGAAAAGTAGAAGCAGATCTTTCAGCATATAAACCACAGTTTTTGATCCTTGCATTACATAGTATGCTTGAATAGAACAAAGCTCACTAGAAACACCAGGAACTACAAAGGAAAGACATAAAAAAGGACTTTTCACTTTGTTCATCCGCGGAGAAGGTTGACTCCAAAAGAAACCGTGCACACCATGAGTCCGAGCAAAGCATAAAAGTTGAGCCTCCTGCAGAATAGTTCGAAAGAAACATACATAAGTTAAAAATTGAGGAGAGCAAAATCGTCACTGTCAAAGAGAAAAAAAATTAGCACAGCCGTTTCTTAACGAATACGTAGGGTCTTCGGACTACACCAACATGGTCCCGTTTGTTCCTGCTCGAAGTTTTTTTTTTTCTTGTTTTATTTTCCACAGAAACAGGTAACGCTTGCCAGCAGCATCTAGATACTAGGATGAATCTTTTTAAGGACCGGCGTATCCTGATCAACATACCCGAGCGTCACTCTGTTGGCGGGAACTCCGGTGGAGTAACCGGAGAAGTAAAAGTAGCGACCAAGTGTGTAAAGAATCCCCAAAGCGGTAGCGGCAACTGGATGACGGACGCCTCCCAACAGGAGAAGGGCGAAAAAGATGGGCATCACCTCGAGGGAATTCTGGTGTCCTCTCTGCATAGCGAATCCCTCGTCAACAAACTCAACAACCTATATAGAGATCAAGCCAGAGAGAGAGAGAGAGAGGAAAGACGGTAACAGGTTGATGGGCACACCCACCTGGATACAATTGAAGAGCTTTGCGTCCTTGTTCTCTGATTCAAGGGCGTAGAGGGTCGGATACGGAACCTTGTACCTACAAGGAGAAACCCCAGAACGGAGGTCATAATTTGCTCACTCGTGAGAAGGAGGGAGGGAGATTAAACGGAAGCCAGAAGAAGGAAAGAAAGAGAAGCCTGCCTCACCTTTTCCTGGCCTTCCCTACTTGGAAGGCCATCCAGAAGTTGAAAAAGGTATAGAAAACGAAAACGATGACGACAAATCCATACTCCTTCGGTATCTCGACCGCCATCTTTCCAACTCCTCCCTATGCTTCAGGCCTCAAGAGACGATGAACAAAAAAAAGGTCTCCTTCTGGGTCGTAGGCAACGAAGTGCGTCCTTATCAGATGATGTTCTTGAAGCTTCCTGATGGGTGGCTTAGCTCGCAAGATTAGGCAGCCAGCGCTATTGAGGGGGTCGACGACCTCGGTGACACCGAGAGTGATGCAATTGCAGGCTGAGAAGGATGATCTCATTTAATGAAGGCAGCCGCCCACTTGCACCATGAAGTAAGTGTTGATGGGCCACCGGCTCAGCGGCTCAGCCTACCGAACATTCAAGTAGAGCAGAGGGCTATGTGCCTCGGCAAAAGCGGGGCCAAGAGGTTCCCAAGATTGGTTTGTTTATGCACAGGGATTAAACTGGGGTTCTTCAGATTCACACAAGACCCCAATTTTTTTATGTAATCGTGGATTCGGATTCAGTGGGGAGGAAACAGCATACCAAGGCCAAAATGTGATTAATGATTGAAAGTTTGAAACTCTTTTTTTTTTCTTTCTTTTGTTACCAGATCCAACAAAACAGTTTCAAATTTGGGTCGGGATTGGATATACACTGACGCCTTACTCTTGGAGTAGCTAAACTTACAGTGGTCTCTGTGAATGCGCTATTTCGAAACCTTATTACTCGAGACTCATCTTTTAACTTTAGTTGCTATAACACCACATAATATAATAACTACTATCTATTTGACAGTCTATAAATAAAGAGTACTGTGCAAAATCAAACAAGGTAGAGATTGTTTTAAAGTGTCTTATGAATCTATCACAAAGTTTAGGGAAGGAACTTTACTGTTCCCAAACAATATCTAAGACTCTCTCTCTCTCTCTCTCTCTCTCTCTTTCTCTGTGTGTGTGTGTGTGTGTTGTGTAAAGCTTGAGGGTTTGAGGGTCTTGTGTATAGCTTCTATAACTTGCTGCCCTTTTTTGGTCAAAGCTAGTGAAATTTTTTCAGCCTTCTTCAACTGTAATGTGGAATAGTAAATTTATCACTGAAACATCTTGTATCTTGTACTTTGCTCTGTTTTGTATTCTGCAACTGTTTGTTTTATTCGTTTTGATAAGAGACTTCATCCGATTGACACAAAACAGGGCAAAAATAAGTATCCAGGGACAACACAAGAAACACTCTGATAAGAGTCCTCCATTTAGAAGATTTGCATCATAATCAAAGTTTAATTTCTGTGCATTAACATAGCATGCAAACTTATAGAGTTCTAAACTCTATTCTATATAGAACTGCCTCTGTTTGCTCAGTTAGTTTTGACCATGCTAAAAATCAGAGTGTGGTGAGCAAACTCCGCTGCCTTTCCAAAAGCAGTTGAGACATGCCAAAGCCTTTAGTCTTTTCCAACGCAAACCAGCAGGGAGTAGGGGCCTGCCTTGACCATTTTATTGAACAAAAATTGAAGCTATACACTAAAATACGAATACAGCTGAGGTAGAATTACACTCTAGACATACAAATTAAGTGTACAAACGCTATACAGTAGTAAACCATCAAACACATGACCCCAACAGGAGAACTAACACACAACTCCTCGCACGGGAAGAATAGTCTTTTCCAACGCTTGGAGCTCCTCGCATCGGAAGAATTCTTTTTCAAAGTTTGGAATGGGATGTTACCATCATCAATTTTGAGTCTAGAAGTCATGTTGAAGATATTAGGGAAGAATTTGAATATCATAGTTTCGTATTGAAGATTGTGAGGGATCTTTAGTTGAACTTAAGATATGTCATTTATGATTTCCACATCATTCTGTCGAGGCAAAAGTTATTGTTAAGGCCAAAAGCCTGAGTTTTCAAGCGAATGAGCTCCGATAATGCATCGGGCCAAGGTACACTATTGAAGTTAGAGTGCATTTGATGGATGATAATATTAGGATTCAAAAGAATCTGATCATGGATACTCCAAACCACATCATCGCTGACCTCTGACCATAATTTGAGCATATTCTTCCATAGCCAAGAGTGGCGACTTTTCCTTTCGAACCCAAATGCTAGACTTCCTAATAATACTCAACTTATATTCAATTAACTTTTTTTTATTTTCTTCACACTATTTTAATCAATGTATTCACTTCCCTTGCATTTTTCTGCCGCATTTTAAGTGGGAGCCGCTGAAGCTCTATCCTCCAAACTTCCCAACCAGTCTTGTCCAGGTTCTTCACCTACTCCCTCTCTCTCTCTCTCTCGCATACTTTTTCTTCTCTAGTTTGTCATTGTTTTATGTACAACTTGTCAGCCTTTTACACGTAAATCTATATTTTCAAGAACTGAGTTACAAGTGTTCTTATTCGTTTATATGTTTGTTCCTCTTTCTGGTATTTCAGGCTGAAATGGTTGTAGTGGAAATTGTTGCTTTTCCTTGGACAGCCGACGTTCTATGGAGTGGAAATTTCTGCACTGATTAATCCGTCCAGTGAAACTTTAGTCATATGGATTAGTTAGCAATGTGTGGATAGCTAATTTCTTAACTACAGATATTATCGCTATGTTTGCAGCTTACATTTACAAAAATGGGCTGCTATGTGAGATATCAGTTCCCCAAGTCCGAGGTGCCTGCTATGTGAAGCGGATGGAATTGGTCAAAAGTTAATGTAAGCAGATGAGGTTATTTTTCTGTTGATTCAGAAGTTTGAAAACCCTCTCTACTTAGATCAGCCTGGACTTTCTCTTTGAATCCTTCCGAAGTCTTCATGCGGTCATCCTATGCATCTTTACCTTTTACCACCCTTTAGGCTTATTCCATTTTAATGCCATCCATTAATTTGCTTTTTTTCTTTTCTTTTTTTTTAAAGCTTGCTTATAATCTTTCGTCATAAATATTAGTGGCTACTACGGCAACAGTAATTGGATTTGACTTGGAATCGTGGAATTGGTAGTCGATGTCTTGGTCTTGTTATATTAAGAATGAGAATAAAGTAAATGTTTAAGGTCCTTGATGTAGAAAATTTGTTTTTGAATATTTGTTCTACATTATGAGAACGAAAATTGCATTAAATCATAGCAAAAGACAATAACAACAGAAATTTTCCGGATGAAGAACCTAATAGAAAACAAATTTATCAAAAACTGTCCTCTATGTTGTCGATTTGCAATATCTGGGGAACGAAGGAGGTGGATGCGGTGATCCTAATGGCCTTGGCTGAGAATGGTGCCTAGGACTGCAATAAGGTACCAAGGGAAGAATTTATGAATGCAGAGGTGGCCTGAAGATACTATGGGAGCAGTCTGAGTCCTGTAGATTTATATTCCACGAATTTTGAAGAGACTTGTTCAATGGCATGCCTGCCCACAAACACCTTACAAAGTTACAAACTTTAGGAACCATGTTGTTTGTTCAAATTACCTCTATGAATATGTCGCATCACTCTGCTTTCCACTAGACAATATAAGTTCTTGTGGTTGTTATCCAGATGGACCAGACCCCAGATCCTGTGACTATGTCAGTAATGGATGTTGTTGGGAAACTAACTACCTTTTATTTCTGCTGTGTTAAGTTTGGCATCTTGTGTTTCAAGAACTGCTTCTGTGTTGGATTTAGGCCCGCTATTCATGAATAACAGAATGCTGGGCTCTTTCACTGCTAACCCCGTTTCGAAATGCTGTTGTTGTCTTAGTATAGATGCCAGTTAATAACATCTGCTTCACACAGAAGCCTCCTGACAGGGAAATATCATATTGATATTCTGTAGACATGTTTTTGGTTTCTTTTTTTTTATAAGAGATTATGTTTCATGTGAACACATGTCCTTTATTTTTGTAAGTTTGCATTTGTAATTTGAGAATATGTTATTGTAGTCTCTCTGTCAAATGAAAAGGGAAGTGGCTGAGTTGGTCGATTAAAATGGCCGTGAAATGGTAAACAGGATAGGGGGTTGACATATGATTTAATTGCCATTTTTGGTCTTTTCTGACATATACTTCCATATTTGTTTGGAGCAGTATCTACCGTTTCTAAGTTGATTATGATGAGAAGTTTGATGCTTTCCAAAATTTGTCTGATCAGTATTTGTGGTGATGGGAGATGTGGTGACCCTGTGGTTCTACTTTATAATGTGAAATGCCACCATTCATTTGTCAGTATACCATTACCAATACATTGACAAATCTGTGTACTCCACGTTGCTGGGTTTGTAAAAGAGGGATGAACTGATCTTTGGTTCGGTGTGTTGGGATAAAATGCGAATATGACATGAATCTACTAAAAATGATTCAACAATGAAGTATAACCCAAACCGATCATGCAATAAGCAAGAAATCAATGACCAAACAATCTAACCAAACTAATCACAATCACAAACTGCATAAGAAGTTTTTTACGTGGAAAACCCTAAAAAACAATGAGGGTAAAAACCACGAGGTACTACAGCCCAAACTCAATCCACAATAATCAATGATATAAGTTATCCCACGAAGGGCTACACAAAGCCCACCCTCAAACAATAATATCTCATCAAAACAATTTGAGATAAACAAAGACACAAAGCCAACCCTCAAACAATAATATCTCTTCAAAACAATTTGAGATAAACAAAAAGAATATCACCGATGGAATGCAGAAATCGTGGATTGGAAGGAGATGCGTCTAGCTTCCTCCTCTCTCAAGCCAAATGCTCGCAACCTTCTCTTCCTTGCCTTCCTTTTCTCCTTCTCTCCTTTTGTTGTGCAGCCACAAGAGAGCCCCCTTTTTTTTTTTTTTCCCCAAAAAGAAAACTCTAGGAGAAAGAGAGAGAGACCTGAGAGATGGGGGCACCATGGGTGCCCTCCCTTTTTCCTCCGCCCGTCACTTAAGTGACGGGCTGGATCCGGTCCTCCTTGAGGTTGGACCCGACCCAACACAGTGGTGGTGATTCTCAACTGTGGTTATGGTTATGAACTTTTTCGTTTAATATGTCTGTTTTGATATAAGCATATGCAAGAAAAATAGGGGATGCTGATCTAACTTTTTCTTACAGATCACTGCCTAAGGATGACAATAAAACAGTTGTTGGACATGGGTGTCCTAATCTATTCCGCAAGCCTGTCCATTCTGCTAAACGTCTTAGAGCATTTGTTAAGCTTGACGAGGGGGAAGTAAGTTCTATCACTCTGTTTTGGCATATTGTGCAGGTTGTTTCTACTGAAAGGAAGTTGCTTGACAAACATTCCAAATTCCAAGCTTAACCTGTCTCTTTAGTGATCGTCTTAATTCTGCATGCAGGTTTGCAGTTCATGCAACTTACGAGGATCTTGGGACATAGCTGATATAAATGCAGAGGAAGGGGAAGCAGCACGTACAGTTGATGTTGTGAGGATATTGCTGAATTATGCTGCTGATCCTCTTCTTCTTTCACGAGACAGATCACATGAAATGGTAGAAATTGAGGCATCTGCACGTAGGTTGCTAGCTGAGCTGACTGAGATGAGCAACACTCCTGTAGATCCTGGCTTTTCTAAGCCTGCAGTGAAGCCTTCACCTCAGCAGGAAAGGCAAAAAAGCAAGATGAGGCCAGACAACGTAGAAATGCAACGTGGTGACTGGATTTGCCCATCGTAAGCTGTTCAAATCCCTACTTATGAATTTGATATCTGCTGATTCTGTTCCCATTTTGTGCTTTCCTGTCTGAAACTAAGCTACCTCTGATGAGCCATGGGTCTTGAATTTGATGTCACTTAGATGATTGGGGGAATCTGGGAATGATGAGGTTAAATTCCATTACGTGGGCCGGTTGGTTTCTTTCTTCTTGCTGACTCCCAGTCACGAGTTCTTGCGGCTTGATGATCCTGACTCGTGCATGATCATGTCAAGGTTTGGCAACCTTTAGTTTTTTCAGTTCCAGCACTCAGAGTGCTTTGTTCCGTCCATCCCAGATTCATATATGCCTTTATTCAATTTGTGTATTCTATGTAGGATATCAAGATGTAAATATTGAGGGTCACAAGAGTTAACAGTTTGGTGGTTGTGTCAGGTATCCAAGTCCATGAGTTGCCGTAGGAATACTAGCTACATTTTGCTATAGAAATATTAGTCCCATGATGCATCAGGAATGGGTTGCCCATCCTCGGCTGTTGTCAGGTGCCTGCTCCTGGTAGATTTTTTTGCCTTTAACTACTGGGAAGATTGAGTGCCAGTGTCCGTCTTCTTATGGTTCAGTCTCTCATGTCAAAGCTACTGTTTCAGGTGCAATCTCATGAACTTTGCTAAAATTTACGATGCCTAGAATGTAACGAAGAAGGCCCAAAGAACGTCGACTTTGGCATTGCTGAAATGAAGAAAGGAGACTGGACTTGTCCCAAGTAATAATCATTACACTTCTCTTCTTAACAACGCTTGTTCTATGTTAAAGACTTTTTCGTTGGTTGGTGTAGATGCAATTTTATGAATTTTTCTCAGAACACCACCTGTAAAAGGTGTGATTAGCCACGACCCAAGGGTGAAAGCGGGCCAAAGATGGAAGTCAAAATGAAGATGGGCGATTGGGTTTGTCCCGAGTAAGTATTTTCATTTCTCTTCTGTTCATCACTGTTACTGGGTTTTGCATTCATCTGCTACAGTGGCTAACTTATCTTATATTTATAGGTGTCAATTCATGAATTTTGCTCGGAACACCAATTGCCGAAAGTGCAAAAGGCAACGACAGAGACAACTTAATCCAGGAGAATGGGAGTGCCCCTCGTTTGTATCTTTCTCTCATCCCCTGTGTGCGTAATTAAGGGCCGTTTGGCAATGGGAACAGTTTGTTACTTTTCATACCCTTTACAATGTCTTTTCAGGCATATTCATGTAACAGGAACATCCTGTTATTGTTGCCAATTGGGCCCTTCTAGTTATGAACCTTGACATGAAATGGTTTTGTCTTCTTTGTATGTGTGATTTCTTAAACTTCCCTAGGAACACTTCTTGCTTAAAGTATACCGAACGCCCAGAAGGAATAGATTTTGGAGAGCAGATATGGAAGAGACCATATGTAGGAACCAGAATGGTGAGCTCTAGGGATGAAGATGACCAAGAGTATGAAGACTAAGATGGTGACGAAATCGATGAGGATAAAGATGACCGTGATTATGATGGTAGCAGTGATTCCAAATTGAAAAAGGAGTTTCCCGAATTCATGCCTATAAGGGAAGGGGGGAACAAATTTGTTACGAGCAAGCGAAGATCACCTTCAGAAAGAAGACACACCTCTGGCAGGAACAAGAACTACCTATAGTCGCTTAGACTATACGTGTTGCAAATGTGAATGAGTTAAACTGAGTCGGCAAATGGGTCTGTAGTTTTGCAGCGGAAGACTGTTGCACAATCTGTTGTTACATAATATCGTTGCTTCGAGGTCCTCAGTATCCATTATATATGATTATAGGGAAAAGGAGAAAGAGTTCCCCATCACTTGTGCATTGAAAATGAAAAGTAGAACCAGATCTTTCATCATATAAACCACAGTTTTGGATCCTTGCATTACATGGTAAGGTTACGCACTTGAATAGAACAAAGCTCACAAGAAAGGCCGGGAACTACAAAGGTAAGATATAAAAAGACTTTCACTTTGTTCATCCGCGAGAAGGTGGACTCCAAATGAAATCGTGCACACCATGAGTCCCATCAAAGCAAAAAGGTTGAGCTTCCTGCAAAATAAGTTGGAAAGAAACATACATAAGTTAAAAATTGAGAGAGCAAAATCGTCACTGTTAAAGAGAAAAAATTTACACAGCCATTTCTCAAGGAATAACGTATAGTCGTCGGACTACCACCAACATGGTCCCGTTTGTTCCTGCTCGAAGGTTTTTTTTTTCCCTACTTTTATTTTCCATAGAAACAGGTAACGCTTGCCAGCAGCATCTAGATTCTAGGACGAATCTTTTTAATAACCGGCGTGTCCTGATCAACATACCCAAGCGTCAATCTGTTGGCGGGAACTCCGGTGGAGTAACCGGAGAAGTAAAAGTAGCGTCCCACTGTGTAAAGAATCCCCAAGGCGGTAACGGCAACTGGATGACGGACGCCTCCCAACAGGAGGAGGGCGAAAAAGATGGGCATCACCTCGATGGAATTCTGGTGTCCTCTCTGCACAGCGAATCCCTCGTCAACAAACTCAACAACCTATATAGAGGTCAAGCCAGAGAGAAAGAGAGGAAAGACGGGAACAGGTTGATGGGCACACCCACCTGGATGCAATTGAAGAGCTTTGCGTCCTTGTTCTCTGATTCAATGGCGTAGAGAGTCGGATAAGGAACCTTGTACCTACAAGGAGAAACCCCAGAACGGAGGTCATAATTTGCTCACTCGTGAGAAGGAGGGAGGGAGATTAAACGGAAGCCAGAAGAAGGAAAGAAAGAGAAGCCTGCTTCACCTTTTCCCAACTTGGAAGGCCATCCAGAAGTTGAAAAAGACATAGAAAACGAAAACAAGGACGACAAATCCATACTCCTTTGGTATCTCGACCGCCATCTTTCCAATTCCTCCCTATGCTTCAGCTCTCAAGAGGCAATGAACAAAGAAAAAAGCTCTCCTCCTGGGTCGCAGGCAATGAAGTGCGTCCTTATCAGATGATGCTCTTGAAACTTCCTGGTGGGTGGCTTAGCTCGCAAGATTAAGCAGCCAGCGCTATTGAGGGGGTTGACGACCTTGGTGACGCCGAGAGTGATGCAATTGCAGGCTGAGAAGAAGGATGATCTTGTGAATCATTTTTAATGAAGGCAGCCCGCCCACTTGCACAACGAAGGGGATGAGAGGTGGACATCTTAAAAATGCTGATGGGCCACCGGCTCAGCCTAAGTAGAGCAGAGAGGGCTGTCTGCCTCGGCAAGAGGTTCCCAAGATTGGTTCTTCAGATTCACAGACGACCCCAATTTTTACATGTAATCGTGGATTCGGATTAGTGAGGAAACTGCATACCAAGGCCAAATCTGATTAATGATTGAAAGTTTGCAACTTTTTTTTTTCCCCCCCTTTTATTACCAGATCCAACAAAACAGTTTCAAATTTGGGTCGGGATTGGATATACTGACGCCTTACTCTTGGAGTAGCTAAACTTGCATTTGTCTCTGTGCATACGCTATTTCTAAACCTTGTTCCTCGGAACTCATGTTTTAACTGTGGTTGCAATAACACCACATAATATAATCACTAATATCTATTGACAGACTATAAAGACTACTGTGAACAATCAAGCAAGGTAGAAATTGTTTTAAACTGTTTTATCCCTTCTTCAACTGTAATGTGGAATCGTGAATGTATCACTGAAACATGTATATCTTGTACTTTGCTCTGTTTTGTGTTTTGCAACTGTTGCTTTCTTTGTTTGAATCAGAGACATCCTCCGATTGACACAAAACAGTGCAAAAATAAGTATCCAGGAACAACACAAGAAACACTCTGATAAGAGTCCTCCATTTAGATGATTTGCATCATAATCAAAGTTTAATTTCTATGCATTAACATAGCATGCAAACTTATAGAGTTCTAAACTCTATTTTATATAGGACTGCCTCTGTTTTTCAGTTAGTTTTGACCATGCTAAAAATCAAGGTTTGGTGAGGAAACTCCGCTGCCTTTCTAAAAGCAGTCGAGATATGCGAAAGCCTTTAATCTTTTCCAATGCAAACCAGCAGGGAGTAGGGGCCTACCTTGACCATTTTATTGAACAAAAATTGAAGCTGTACACTAAAATACGAATACAGCTGAGGTAGAATTACACTCTAGACATACAAATTAAGTGTAGAAATGCTATATAGCAGTAAACCATCAAACACATGACCCCAACAGGAGAACTAACACACAGCTCCTCGCAGAGGAAGAATAGTCTTTTCCAAAGCTTGGAGCTCCTCGCATCAGAAGAATAATCCTTTTCAAAGTTTGGAGTGAGATGTTACCATCATCGATTTTGAGTATACAAGCCATGTTGAAGATACCAGTCAAGACCAAAATTATTGTTAGGGATAAAAGCTTGAATCTTCAAGCGAATGATCACCGACAATGTATCGGGCCAAGGTACAGTATTGAAGTTAGTGTGATGGATGATAATGTTAGGATTCAAAATAATCTACCTCAATTGCAAAGACATCCTTTCTAAGGATGGAAGGCACCTGTTTGTCCAGCTAGAATTGTACCATGCTACTACCATGGATACTCCAACCCACATATCTTTGATTTCAAACCAGCATTTGAGCATATTCTTCCATAACTAAGAGTGGCGACTTTTCCTTTGGAAACCCAACTGCTAGACTTCTTAATAGTACTCAACTTATATTTTTTTTTTTCATCACAATATTTATAACACTTCTTAAATTACATTATTTATAACACCTTTTAAATTTAGTCTTGCATTAAAGATTATTTAATCAATGTATTTACTTCCGCATTTTAAGTGGGAGACGCTGAAGCTCTGTCTTGTCAAGGTTCTTCACCTACTCTCTCTCTTTGTCTCGTACTTTTTTTTTTCTCTAGTTTTCCATTGTTTTATGTACAACTCGTCTCCCTTTCGCACGTAAATCTATCTTTTCAAGAACTGAAAACAAAACATTTTACGTTTTTAACATTAGCAGGAGATTCAGGTGAGCCTTTTTCTTCCGCGTCGACACAATTAAGATCTACCTTGACGATCGGACGGGAGAGAGAGCCAAAGAGGCCGGCCGCACGATCCTGACGTTCCAGTTCTCCGTTCTGACGGAAAGAGGGAAGGGAAGAGACAGCCGTCGAACCCGGAAAGGTTTGGGGGTTTGGGAAAGCTAGAAAGAAATAACAAGACCCTCCTCAGTCCTCTCTATCTCTTCCCCGCAGTTTCCTTCTCGGCTGGCTCTGCCCTCTGGGGGCGAGTCCATTTCTCAGAGTGTGAGAGCATGGCCACGCCTCCCTCCCCCAACCACGCCTTCTCGACCTCGCCCACCATGGTCAAGACCCCCCCGAAGCTCCCCGTCAAGCGCAAGACCGAACCCCAACCCCAGACCTCCTTCTCCCCCACTCCTCTCCGTGTCCTCAAGCCCTTCAACGATGACGAGGAGGAGGAGGAGGACGACGACGACTTGCTCTCCTCGCCGGACCATGGCAGGTCCGCGGCAGCGTCCAACAAGTATAATCGCTTGTGGTCGGAGCCCGACGAGATCCGGTTCCTGCGCGCTCTCCTCCAGAGCTGCGCCGACGGCTACCTCTTTCCTCGAGACATGCCCCACTTCTTCGACCGCTTTAAGGGTTCCATGTCCCGCTCCTACACACGCACCCAGTTCTCCGAGAAGCTCCGCCGCCTGAGGAAAAAATTCCGCGCCGTCTCCGCTCGGATCCGCAAAGGCGGCACCGCCGTCGCCCTCAAGACCCCTCACGAGAAGGTCGTCTACGAGCTCTCCCTCCGCCTCTGGGGCACCGAGGCCACCAACGGTCCCCCCGCGGTCGCTGATGGCGTCTCTGCCGGATCCCCACCGGAGACGATCGTCATCATCCCCCACGAGCCCGCTCCCGCCCCCGCTCCCGCAACACCGCCACCCAATCTTAACGTGGATCATAGCACCCAGGGTTGCAATCCTGGCGGGAGCAAGGAAGAAGGTGTTCGAAGTCAGGGTAATGAGGGGATCAGGTGGATCGCTGCGGAGACTGTTGCTTGTGCTCTGGATCAGTCTATCAAGGACGTCCGGATGGTCCTGGTAGGCCGGGCGGAGCGCGCCGGTGGAACCGCTGGACGGGGCCGGAAGCGTAATATGCCGAAGGAATGGGGGAGGCAGCAAATCGCGGAGTTCGATGTGCTGTCTCAGCGGTTGAAGTTGGTACTGGAGATGGCGATTGCGAACCTGAGAGAGCCGGTAGGTTTAGATGTCCCCTGGCCTGTAAGTTACATCTCTAATCTTCGTTTCTAGCATTGATTTCTCTCCGGGAATATTGACACGGTCTTGGGCCGCCTCTTGTAAATAATTTGCAACGGAAACTGCCGGTGACATTGTTGGCTATTTACTTATTCCGACATTCCTCTCGCCGGCTTCTATCCTTCTCTTTTTCGTTTATCCTCATATTGACTGTCAATCTGTATGGCTTTCCCGTCGTCTCTGCAATTTTTTTCACTTGCTGACTTCTTAACACGATGGCACGAAGTGTGTTCAACCTTTTCCTCCACTGATTTTGGTCGAGGCGTTCAGCTGGGAGCCTTAAGCTGATTCACCTTGACGCGTCTAATTGCTGATGCTTTTTTTCTTTTGGGTCCGCGCAATTCATTTCTATGGGATGTTTCTCGCATATTGTGGACAATTATCTAGGCGTTGATGCGGTTTCGATTTGTGAGGTTCCCGTATGGCTTGTCTGGAACGATAAATTTTGGTCTGGTGCAGAAGTGAAACAATGTTGGGTATACGAAGAAATCATGTGAAAACTCTGAAAATGTGCTGGGAAGAATGGACTTCCAGTATTTTATTGGCTGTAGTTAAAACCAAAGTATGCTTTTCGGTTGCCATGATGGTTAGCAAGAAAAGGTTCGCTCTGAAAGAGACAAGGACGGGAGTATTTCTCATGGTTATGCAGGACCTTGACCTTGCCATATGTGTTCTGTGTGATGCCGAACCCATGAGGAAAATCAACTCTGGTAATGTTTTGGTCATAGATTAATTTGTCTTGCAGGCACCTTAATCAAAATGGTCCTTTCTGTGGTCCAGGAGATTTAGTATATCTCATCTAGCTGATTGATACTGTATATTGATTTGCTAATTATGGAGATATTTGATATTAACGGGCATTTTCTGCCAAAAATCCTTAGTGTTACCTGTGAAGACAATGTATTTGGCTCGGATTATTTTGTACAATTGTGGAGAGACGCATTTTCTCATCGACAGCGTCCATATGTGAAGATTGCTCCAACAAAAAATGGAAGAGGTGTTGATTCTGTTGAACTGTTCGACAAGCTTCAAGAGAAGGCACTTTGTGGCACATAAATTTTGTGAAGACCAGAAAGATGATATTCTGGGATGCATGGCATTCGCTGTTATTTTAATTACAGGGCTACTTGGCAAGTGAAATGTGGATAACAATGTTTCCTATGCAGGTATAGATGTTAAAAGCAAGAAGAAGTTAATGATGCTCTGATGGATACATGTCAGAATATCTGCAATATGGGGATAAGTTGTCTAGCAGAAAAAATGTGCACCTATTTTGTTGTCCATGAAGGTGATAGTAGATTTCCTTTCTTCTGTCAATCACTAACTTTGCCATTGTTCCTTACAGCTTAGCTCAACAATTAAAAGTTTATTATCGTACTCTCGCCTGTCGGTAACTTAGATGCTGAATTTGAAGGCTGACCAATATTGCATCTTGTCTAGAATTTGTAGCTTCTTCCCTACTCCTTCCCACAGTATAGTGTACATTATGTGAATTACTTATTGCTGAGATACAGGCAATATATAGTATTGCAGTGAAACAGTATGTTGAAAATTTGGAATATCTTGTTGATTAGTGCACCATTGCAAAATATTACATGAACCATCTACTTTTTATTCCATTCATTGTGCGCAGAAACTATGATGCAGGGTTCTCAAGTTGGGAAACTTTTCCTCGTAAACTGTTAAACTTATTCATAAATGGACATATCCTGCATGTACCCTATGTTCAGTTGGGCCTTCTTCCTCTATCTTCAGTCTTTACATCAACTGTTATTAGGATCTCGTTATTTTCTTTGGGACTGTGCTGAAGATGACGTGACATTCACAACTTAAGATAAAATACGGCCAGTCAGTGTCGCCGGTTTCATTCCATGAATTTATTAGGAAGGTAAAGATGCTCAGGTACGACGTTCCGTTGGTTTTCCTCTGGTTTTACTTGCTCATAGTTTCTTTGTTTGATTGCCATGACTAGTCTGCGGTGGGGAGGTGGCTGCACCATACAATACCCATTCAAACACCAACAAGAAAATCCATAATTTCTGTATCTGGTTTAACACACAACATATATGGTCTTTATGTACTTACCAGTAATTCAAATTCGTAACTTGCAGTAAGTTGATTGTTGGAAGTGATTTATCCATGGTACCGAAATCTTAAATTTTAGATTTCTTTTCATTGTTGAAGATTTCTTTTCATTGTTTAATTTCTTAAATCATTTTATATGAGCACCTTGTCAATATACCCCAATAAGGTTCAACAATGGGTTCATTTTTTTAATTTGAAGGCCCAATAGGGTTCAAAACTTGTTTTTACATGAAATTTTACAAAAAGACAGTTTTTCAATAACTGGTTTACTTTACCATGCCTAATGAAAGCAACTAAATATAAAATATATTTTGGTGCTTCTCTTACTGTTGAGGAAATACACATATATCTCATTGTCTACATATACATTAGTGTGTCTCCCCAGATCGAAATACATATATCCTTGAGCTGTCCAAGGTTACTCTTGTCTGTGAGCCAGTGGTTAACTCCGGTCTCATTCTTCCTTTCCTTTCCCAGTGTCTAGTTCCCCCCACACCCGAGCAGGTCCAGTCGGCCCCCAATTCGCCTGCTTTGGGCGGCCGTGTCTGCCATCAGCGCGGTGTACTATTCAATCTAGGTACGGCGCTCCGCCACTTTATATAAATCAAATGGGCGGCTGCCGGTGTACTATTATTGTGCTTCGCCCCTAAATTACATAGGTGTAAAAAATAAATTAAAAACCTTCTTCTTACTAATTATTCTATGCTAATGCAGTCTCTTCATTTTTAATTCAAATCTTCAAACCATTGTGGTCAGAGGACAGGGATAAGTCCCCCTGCATTGAATCATAAACTTTGAAATTAAAAAAGTAAAATAATATGATATATAAAAAAAAAAAGAAAAGCAAGTCTAGTGACAAACATTCAAGTAAACCTCAATATTAAATAAGCATTTTTTGTTATGGCTTAATTGCCTCTATAGTTGTGTAAATCATGCTCATCACACATGTACATGCATAAGTGATAATGCAAGATGAAACACATTATATCTATAATCAAACAATCATATTTAAAACAACTTAACGTGGGTTCATGGCTAGATTAATAATAAATCTATCCTAGCAATATCTTCTCCCTCAAAAGTATTGACCCGTCTTCCTCCATTGTTTTGTGTTGGCCATTTTTTCGAAGAAAAGATTGCAGAAAAAAACCTAGAGCATCTCTTCCCTTGCCTTGAATTTTGGCAACTCCCCATGAACACTACCTCATTGTTCCATAATCTCCGGAGTACAGTAACTTCTTCTCATTATACGTAGTGGGTGTCCTGACACTATCGCCACGAAATATGCTCCAACTATGAAGTGAGACGAAGTTGGTAAAACCCTTCGCTCGTCCTCATTGTATCTGTTTTCTTCTCGACTTCTGCGATGTGTTTGAAACGCAGATGAAGGGGGCGGTGGCGGAGGTCGCCGGAGAGATCGGTGGGCCACCTTTGTTGATCAGCGGGCGACTTGCAAAGATCGGAAGGGGACTTGCAGGTGGGTTTCGGCAGAAGAGGAGCTCCACCGGATCGCATTAATGGGAGGGACGGAGAGACCATCGGGATATCTGATTTTCAGGATAATAATTCCTTGCGATCCAACCCGGTCTTGATATATATATATATATATATATATATATATATAGATTTCATATCTCCCACGAGTAAAAGGAATTCAAATTAAAATCTGGCGTAAGATCTACCGTGCTCGTCCACTACGAAACCTCTAATTAGGGGTTCAAGACTAGACCAACTCAAGACCCACAAATCCAACATTTCTATAAAAACAAAATATCAAGCTAACATTTTAACGAAAACAAAATATTCATGACAACAAAAAAAATTAGAAGTACGTAACGCATTCAAATTATTACCAGAATTCAAAGCAACTTCACAAACGGATACATCAGAATGTTCCCGTGGAATTGGATAACATGAAAGAGTGTTCTATTCTAGCTGGGACCAGAAGTTCGTGTGGCCCTTTATTCAAACAGTCGATTCAAACTAGGTAAGTCCATACAAGTTGCATGCTTAATGAAGTTTCTTCCTTCCAGAAAGATAGGCGTGAGAAACGGGAGTGGGCTTGGGCGAGGAGTAGAGAGGGAAGTAGAAAGGGTAAATCTCGTAGCGCACGTAGCATCCATTGGACAGCACCCTGCAGCCTTGCTGATCCTTGCAAGAACTGCCATTGTCCTGGAAGTAGGTGTACGCATCCGCCAGGCAGCTCGCACACTGCGCCGTCGGCAGGTCTCCGGTGCACTGAGCCAGCCCGTAGAGCTCATTGAACGGCGACAGCTTCACCTTGTCACGGCCGAGCCCGCCACTATTGGGCTTCAGAGCTTGGCTCCTCACGGAGTCCATCACGCCCTTCAGCTTCCGCTCGAACATGGCCGTGTCCGTTACGGTGTTGACGTTCCAGTAAAGGATAACGGCACCGGAGTCGGACGTGCCGAGGAAATTCTCGGTGTCATAGCGCAGGAAACAGAAGTCGTACCAGACACGAGCGTCCGCTTGGTTGGCGCACTGGGTCCGCAGTAGGTTGGCTGCATCTTTTCCGCATTGGATGCAGTCATTGAGGCTAACGTCGCCTCTGCACTGCAGCAGGCCATAGACGGAGGAGGAACCACTGCCGGAGGTGGCCGCGGTATAACGTCCATGTTGGGCTATCTGATAAAGAAGCATCCGTTCAACATCAAGGATGCTTGCCGAATAATTGGCACCAGTGTCATAGCATCTGGTTCCAAGGAGGTCGCTCGCGGAGGCAATGGGGACGAGGAAGGCGAGCAGAAAAGGAAGGAAGTAACCCATCTCTCTTGTGTGATACTGCAATGTCCTTCACTTAGCAAAAGTATCTATTTATAGGCCAGGACCAGGGAAATGATGGAATAAGATTGCAGCTAGTAGCTCCTCAATTACAATACGAAGAAGGCAGAGCGAAACAGCCGATGGATTATAACGCTTGGATTTCGTAGACCAATGGTTTGGATGTGCACTTGCATGAAAGCTGCATGCAGCCGTAATTAATTAGGCCGCCTTTTCTTTGGATTCATGCGAGGTGTTTATCCAAATACTCGGTATTTGACGGCTTGTATGCCATGGACTATTCAACATCAAGAAGAACGATGGGCTGGTGGGAACCACGTGATATTCTGGTTTTTGACTGCTCCTGCTAACGTAAGAACTAAGGCCATTTACGCGTTTTAGTTCTCTCTTTTCTTGGCCACTGCATTCGTCTTGTTCAAAGATGCCGGCCGATGCAATTCCAGCACTTCGATCTTTCATGTAAGCCGGCTGGTTTGCTGGTCCAATCCATTTTTTGGTGTCTGTGATGATGAATTTGCGGAGCCATGAAATCCATTGTTATGACAAATGAACTCTCAACCTTTATAGATACGTGACCCCTTTCTTCATCTTCCAAACATCATCGACAGCTTGAGTTAGCCATCTACTCAAGGGGAATAAACTATGAAGCTCTCTTTGCCATCTCTTCTCCTCTTCGTACTGATCAATGTCGTGTTCCTCCTGCAATTGGGCTCATGCTATGATCCCATAGGCTCCTCATGCGACACTGGTAGCTCCACTCCTCCTCGGTCTGCCATTGACCGTGTTTTGTCGCAGCTGGTGGCCAAGGCCCCCAGCAACAACTTCGCTACCGCGAGCTACGGCAGCGGCTCTTCAGCCGTGTACGGTCTCCTCCAGTGCCGCGGCGACGTCCCCTCCTCAGTTTGTGCACAATGCGCTAGGGATGCCGCAGCGCAGGCAAAGGCTGCGTGCGGATCCGTGGGCCAGGCCAAGGTCTGGTTCGATTTCTGTTACATTCGCTACGATACCACCAACTTCTTCGGCCAAATTGACACAGGCTACTCCGTGGTCTACGTCAATGGCGACAGCCTGCCCGACGCTAAACTCTTCCGGAAGAAGGAGGAAAACTTGATGAGGAAGGTGAGCTCCATGGCCGTGGTTCCGGGCGGCCGTGCCATCGGCACTGCACAGACCCAGTACAACTCAACGGTGACCATCTACGGCCTGGCCCAGTGCACCAGGGACTTGGAGCCTGTTCTGTGTGCCAAGTGCCTGGCCACGGCTATCTCTAACTTCCCCTCGTGCTGTGACGGGAGGCAAGGAGGCCAGGTGAGCTATGGCAGCTGCGTTGCACGTTACGAGATCTACCCGTTCTACTACCCCTTGATCGGCAACTCTGCCTCTTCTTCTTATTCCACCACCGATCACTTGAAGAGTGGCCGAGTCGTTCGCTATGATCCTTGATGCTACTTCCTTCTCGCTCGGCTTTTTGTCTATTTACCTTCATCATATTACAAGCTCTCTCTACTTCTTCCTCTCTCTCTGCGCCTTTGGTTGATGGATCATGGCGCTTGTGCTGTATGGGTTCCGAATCAAGGAGCTTATTTTAATAAAGTAACGAGAAAGATTCTCGTGTTATTGTATTTTTGTTTCCTTTCTGGTGCGCAGTTGTCATGATGATGGTAGTGACTTACTTTTGTGCTTTAATAATGAAAATTCGAAGTTGGCAGATCGGGTACCTTGTAATTGCATAAAGTTTGTGCAATATATCACACTTCTATGATGAAACTTTCGGCTTTGAAAAGATTTGGAAAACAATAAGAATCCATGTGTATGGTTTCAAAACCTGTAAATTCACTTTCGATCCGTTTTTTTTTTTTTTTGATGTGGAGGCAAACCTCTTTTTTTTTAATACAAGTCGATAGTTCGGTGACTGCAACAACCAAATTTTCTTGGCGAACTCTTGTGCATCGCTTGTGCTCGCATTGGAATCTCTTCTAATTTTGCCAATATACGAAGCATGCATGGGACGTTGCTGGTATGAACTAATATTCCTTGTCGTGGATGATTATATTTATAAAACAACCTGATTTTTCTACATATTTATATAAATCCGTTATCGCTTTCCATTTTCCTTTTCAGAAAAAGAAAAGAATCTGCCAGCTACGTACACGTCTACCGGTCGGGAAGAGACAGAACGTCTCCATCCCTATGATGTGCCAAGCTGCAGCGTTAATGGATAATGTGTGGGTCCGCTGAAAAGAAATATTTTGGATTAACTAGTTACCACCGGTTGTCGCGTATGAAGAAGAGTCAATGCAAGTCAATCCACTCTTTCAGAGCTTTGACATAACCAAAACCATTGAACAACACTGTTTATTTAAATAGACGTCTTGCACAAGGCGGCCGGCCTCTTTTGGTTCCAAGTTTTAGAAGAAAAGTTCCAAGTAAATGAGCAGTCCAACTCTCTATGCTCATAGACGAGCACAGTCCAGTTTGTAGATTGGATGGAGCCCCTGGAACGGTTGGTCCATTTTCGACATCTATCTCCAAATTGCGGTTCATCAGTATCGATCTGCTATGGAATATTTTAATTTGCCTGTCAAGATACCGAAGGTTGAAGATGACTCGGTGGTTGTGTGGAACGGTGATTCAATATTTTCATCCTCATTATACGCATGTCATGCATCAAGAACTGGTTGTGAATCGCTGCTCAAACGAAGACTTTTGTTATTAACAACCTGCTTGATTTAAATGTTATTTTCTTGTTGATGATATGAAAAATCCTTTTGCTAGGATCCCAACAAAAATATGATTTGGCATAAAGACTATTCTAAAAAGGCACAAGGCAAACTCTTGGCATCAAACTTGTCTTTGCTATTGTTATAGTCACGCAGGTATGGGTAAGATCGACACCCCAAAACTCCAATATATGGAATGGTCTGGATGTTTTCCATTCAATTGAAAATAGGATGACTTCATGTTGTTAGATGAAGATGGTAATCAATTCATCAAAAATACACCCGTACTAAAGACTTATACCACGGTGAAGCCTAATTCATTAATATTATGGTGTTTTCTTTCAAACAATCCATTTTACGTTTTGGTATGCAGACAAGAAAATTGTTGCTTCATTCCAAGATTAGAGAGAGTTTGAGCAAATTTCTTGTTTGTGTACACGCTTCCTCCATTCGATCGAAAATTTTACAATTTGTAGGTCAAACTGCCTTTCAGCAGATATACAAAAATGCATGAACAGTTAAAAAAAGAAATCGGACTTGTACCTCAAAGGATAAAACCATGTGAATCCATTGAAGTCATCCATGAAGTTCACATACTAAAATCGTTGATCATTCATAATCTTTAACGCATCATTAGTGCCTTCATTAATGCTTCTATGTGGAACAATGACCCGCAGCAGTCGGTGGTTTTTTTGTATTTTCTTAAACAGGGGGCACTTAGACATACGTCAGCCAATATATTGAGAGTAGCAACAGATGAAACTTAAAGAAAAAAATAATGGCTAATTATGCGGTCACCTTTTCAACGGATGCCTTTTGGCGGACATTTAACGTTGTAATCTTTTCATTTTCAGCATTACATCGCAACTAATGGACCTGTTATCATGAGAAATCAGAGAGGAACCCCGTTGATCCATTCCCGATGTGGAAGGGGAAGAACCAGTAACCATTCATCTCTCTCGTGTTGAAAACGGTGTGATATATTAACTTCGCTCAACAGCACTTCTGTTACAGTATGAATTACAGAAAAAAACAGGCGAATCAAAGTAGTGTTCTGACATTCGCAGTCACAGGAATAGTGGCGGCTTAGATGTGGATTTTCATGGCAGCCACTGCTTTTCCACGTTAAGAGTGAGAGTGACCCATCAGATGAGGTCCACCACGCCATGTCTATCCTTGAGATATTCTATGTCCATGTCGCCACTCCAATCATTCGTTTTTTACCACCAACTTCAACAAATGCAAAGTGGGGAGCTGGGGCCGATATATATCTAAATGGCGTGGCTCATCTTTGTGGGGAGGGAGGTGTGAAGCACCAATATATAATCAATCAATGGTGAAAGCCAGAAATTGTTTTGTTAAGGGGCATTACTCAAAAATATTTTGAATATTATATGGATATATAAGCAAATAACTATTAGACATACATGTAAAGATAAACACCAGCCAATATGCAGGTCGTTTACTGCATATAACCTGCCTCAGATAACACGAGCACAAGATTTTCAACGCCAAAACCACATGATTTCAACATCAGTAGTGTGAAGGCCTCGAAATTTGGCGACTGGGGCCAACAATCAGGACAAGAAGCGAAGACTCGCGACGCTTTGCCTCAACATCAAGTCATGATCGGCTACTGCTTCCGACATGCAGAACTTTGCATTACTTCAAAGTTCAAACCTAGCTGTTGAGGTGGGGGCGCAAGATGGTGGACCTATCCCGTTTGATTCTCTTACTTTTGAGTGTTAGTAGAGGGATGTTGCATAGCTGGCCAGGCCATGACGCCTATTAACAAGCCTATGGCATGTTTGATTCCCATGAACACTACCCACACGACCAAGTTGAGTGTAAGGGCTGATGGGTGTCCTATGATTTTCATGTTCTCTTTCACATAGCAAACAACTTCCTGCAAGTTAATGTTATGTAAGTTTCCGTCTTTCTTCCTAACGAGTGTTATCCGTATCGCACAATACATATTGTATAAGTTCATGATGGGACCTTGATTGATGATAATCACAATATATTATTTGTTATAGACTTGTAATGTAATGCAAAACACCTTAAAAATTTAAACTTTAAAGTTGTGATGGATGTTTATTATGTTATTATGTATTTGTTATTTGTCATTTCTAAATGTGTTGTTAATATATTATGGTTCATGAATGATGTGATGAGTTTTTTTTTTTTATATAAAACACACTTTTTTTATTTTTTTCCTGATTTTACCAATTTGTTCTCTATTTTTTCTACTTTTTAAAATTTTCTGAATTAAAAATTAATTTCCTAAAAAGTAACGTCTTTTCTTGTCTTTTTATTTATTTTCATTTTAGTCTTCATAAAAAGTTTTCTTTTCTATGTAAACTAGGGGTAGTTTCATCATAACCTGGTGCACCAAAGTTTAATGCACCATTATAACGCACATATCCAGGTTTGTCAAATGAAGCCTCCTGATATTGTCCAATCAAACTTTAGGTACGTAGTCGGCCCGCAACTTATGGCTGCACCAAGTTTCCGTCCATAATTCGAAAGCAGTCACATAGATTATATCTGCATATTAAAATGTTTGATTATATCGTTTAGGAATAATGCTCGTCCCACTCGGCAAAGTTAGTGCAACCGGACCTACATGATGTGCTTGCAATTCAAATGTTTAGTATAAGCAGGCCATTTAATGTGCCACTAGTACATTGGAAAAGATAAAAGTAGTACAGAGGTGGTTCTGACCTTCCCTCCCCACGTCGGACTCGATTAAGATGCACGATCAAACCTGCCTTTAGGAGCTGGCAAAAGATTTAGAAGCCAATGAAGGTTCCGAGTCAAACTGTTTAAAAGGTTGGCGGAAAAGTATTTTCTTATTGTGGGTTCTCTTCAATATCGCCTAACTTTGGAGAACAAGCGCAAGCCACAAATTGAAGAAGACTGAAGTTATGATTTTTCAGACCCAGAAGTTCAGGTCGCCAAGTGCCTAATTTTCAATTTATCTTGGTTTGGACCTTTTGATAGAGAAATAGAACTAATCGTACGCAAGTTTTACTACCAAAAGACAGATGATTCATCAAGCACTAATGGTATTATTTTCAATCTAAAGAAACCAGAATTAATATTCTAGTGAAACTAGTTTTCGGATCATAATAGAAGCCCACGGTTTTGTAGCCATAGTTTTGAAGCGTGTAAGCATTTTTACCAGGGTACGTCAAATATGATCGAAAGGACCGGCTGTGGCTGGACGCATTTTGCAGCCTCACCTTTGGGTGAGCGAGAGGGTCAATCCCACCACCCGAAGTGAAGCCCAAAGGCCCCCTCATTCTCCTTGCCTCCAGGGTCTTGAGCTGCGTCGGTGTTAGTAATAGAACGAGACACCCTTCAACTTGGATGTCGCGCCCTGCCACCTTAAGACACATGAGCATAACGCTCACGGGAGTCAAACTAGAGACACATTCTGTTTTTTGTTTAGTGCATATTTCTTGCATGCACCACCTTTGTATGCGCAACTATCTATCGAGAAGGATGGTGGCAGTAACCCATAACAGCGACCCCAAACAAAGAGAGAATGAGAGATATGGGACATATTTTGTGGATAGAGCGGAAACGAAATCCTCGGCATATAATTTGATTCAAGTAAATAAATTTCAGGCAGTCAAATTTGGCCTTGATGACTAAGCATTTGTCATTGTGACGGGGTTTTTACACCTTGTCTGGATGGATGGATGTAGAGATAGAAGTTGTGGTATTTGGATGGTGGAAAATAGTTAGATGAAGGAAAAGATATTGTATTATCTATTGTTTTTCGATAGAAGGAAGCAAAAATGAGAAGATTTGGAAAGGAAATGAGACTCAAGTGTATTTCTATACTTCTTTACTGATATGAAGCTAAACTTCTATAAAAACTTCTTAAATTACTTGGCAATTCAACTATGGTGAGAAGTAACTTCTCATATGTGTGCAGGATGCCCGATTGATGTGTGACCTCCTTACTCCTCCCATCCTTGTGTCTGATGAGAGGAAAGAACGACACTTTAAGGGTAATTTGACCTCAGAGACATTCTATAAGTGTCTTATGAATTTATCCCAAAAATTGTGGCGGAGTTATAAAATAATAATTTTAGTGTCTCATACACATACTTTAATTTTTGAATCAAATTCATGAGACAACCACAAAGTGTCTTTTTTGCCGAACCACCTGGTAGAGTGCATTCTTTATATTGAACATAATTGTCTCTACCTTAGCATTGTAAGTTGGATTAAAATCGAATGGTCTGGTTGACAAAACATTGTCTCCTCTTGTTTTCCACATATTTTAATGTCAACATGGTCGGTCCCGTTTTAATCGGTTGGTGTGAACTTAACCCAAACTGAACCGGACTAAGTCCAAACTTCACACGAGAGCAGGACGGGACAAAGAATTAAGTTCAGATCTACGGGACTGGCCCAGCTACAGACCAAGATATCTAACTTACGAAGAAAATATATCGCACCATTCATGATTACTGCCTTCAAAATTCAAAAGTAAACAACATATTCAAATTATTACGACAATTCAAAGCTACTTCACAAAACGATACATTATAGAGATGATTCCTTCGAGTTGGATAACATGAAAGAGTAGCCTAGCTAGGACCAGAAGTTCGTGTGGTCCTTTCTTTATTCAAACACTCGACTCAAACTAGGTAAGTTCATACAAGTTGCATGCTTAATGAAGTTTCTTCCTTCCTGAAAGATAGGAGTGAGAAACGGGGGTGGGCTTCGGCGAGGAGTAGAGAGGGAAGTAGAAAGGGTAAATCTCGTAGCGCACGTAGCATCCATTGGACAGCACCCTGCAGCCTTGCTGATCCTTGCACGAGCTGCCATTGTCCTGGAAGTAGGTGTACGCATCCGCCAGGCAGCTCGCGCACTCCGCCGTGGGCAAGTCTTCGGTGCACTGAGCCAGCACGTAGAGCTCATTGAACGGCGACAGCTTCACCTTGTCACGGCCGAGCCCGCCACTGTTGGGCTTCAGCGCTTGGCCCCTCACGGAGTCCATCACGCCCTTCAGCTTCCGCTCGAACATGGCCTTGTCCGTCACGGTGTTGACGTTCCAGTAAAGGATAACGGCACCGGAGTCGGACTTGCCGATGAAATTCTCGGTGTCATAGCGCAGGAAACAGAAGTCGTACCAGACACGAGCGTCCGCTTGGTTGGCGCACTGGGTCCCCAGTAGGTTGGCTGCATCTCTTCCGCATGCGATGCAGTCATTGAGGCTAACGTCGCCTCTGCACTGCAGGAGGCCGTAGACGGCGGAGGAGCCGCCTCCGGAGGAGGCGGTGGCGTAACCGCCATGCTTGCCTATCTGGGAAAGAAGCATCCTTTCCACAGCAGGGATGCTTGCTGAGTAATTGGCACCGGTGTCATAACATCTGGTCCCGAGGAGGTCGCTCCCCGAGGCAAAGGAGACGAGGAAGGCGAGCAGGAAAAGAAGGAAGTAACCCATCTCTCTTGTGCTTAGCGTGAGATGCTACTCTCTATGGCCTTCACTTGACAAAAGTATCTATTTATAGGCAATTTTTTTGCATCTTGACTGGGAAACGATGGAATGAGACTTCACCAAGCAGCTCCTCAAAATACACTAATACAGTATGAACAAGAAGAAATGAAACAGATGGTTCACAGTCGGTTGGATTTCTTAGACTACTGGTTTCGAATATTTCCATGTGATGGACTGATGAAAAGCCGCATGCAGCCATATAACTCCTTAATTTGCTGCACCAAAGGGACTGCCCCTTCGTTAGATTCTTGCATGGTGCTTATCCAAATCGGCTGTATGACGGCTTGTGAACGTGGACTTCCAAAGTAAACATCTAGAAGCAAAAGTGGGCTGGTGGGCGCCACAGGGTACACTGGTTTCTGACTGCTGCGGCATTCTAGTGAACTGGGGCCGTTAATATTGACTACAGATTTTTCCTTGGGGGGGACCACATTTACGCGTTCTGATTTGTCTTTTCTTTAAGCTTCATCCTCCTTAGTCAAAGACGCCGGCCAACGCGATTCCAGCCGTTCGATCTTTCTATCGTGCGTTTGAAGGTAGGCCTGACCCTGTGTGTGTGCGATCCATTCCATGTCATGTAATCAAACCGAAACGCACTGGTGAACTCTATAAGTACGTGGCTCCTTTCGCCATCTTCCAAACATCATCGACAGCTTGAGTTAGTCATCTACTCAAGGAGAGGAAACTATGAAGCTCTCTTTGCCATCTCTTCTCCTCTTCGCGCTGATCAATGTAGTGTTCCTCCTGCAATTGGGCTCATGCTATGATCCTATAGGCTACTCATGCGACACTGGTAGCTCGACTCCTTCTCAGTCGGCCATCGACCGTGTTTTCTCGCAGCTGGTGGCCAAGGCCCCCAAGAACAACTTCGCTACCGCGAGCTACGGCAGCGGCTCTTCAGCCGTCTATGGCCTCCTCCAGTGCCGCGGCGACGTCCCCTCCTCAGTTTGCGCACAATGCGCTAGGGATGCCGCTGCTCAGGCAAAGGCTCTGTGCGGAACCACTGGCCAGGCCAGGGTCTGGTTCGATTTCTGCTACATCCGCTACGACACCACCAGCTTCTTCGGCCAAATTGACACAGGCTACTCCGTGGTCTACGTCAATGGCGACAGCCTGCCCGACGCTAAACTCTTCCGGAAGAAGGAGGAAAACTTGATGAGGAAGGTGAGCTCCATGGCCGTGGTTCCGGGCGGCCGTGCCATCGGCACTGCACAGACCCAGTACAACTCAACGGTGACCATCTACGGTCTGGCCCAGTGCACCAGGGACTTGGAGCCTGTTCTGTGTGCCAAGTGCCTGGCCACGGCTATCTCTAACTTCCCCTCGTGCTGTGACGGGAAGCAAGGAGCCCAGGTGAGCTATGGCAGCTGCGTTGCACGTTACGAGATCTACCCGTTCTACTACCCTTTTATCGGCAACTCTGCCTCTTCTTCTTATTCCACCACCGATCACTTGAAGAGTGGCCGAGTCGTCAGCTATGATCCTTGAAGCCACTTCCTCCACGTTATAAATTACCAGCATGCACGGTCTTGTCTGTATCACCCATAATCGTTCCTCGAACAGTCTGTCTTTCTCCCTCCCTCTCTCGCCCTTATGTTGACCATGGTGCTTCTGTTCTCTAGGTTTTGAATCATGGAGTATAGTTTAATAAAGTTAATGGAAAAGTTCTGGCAGTATTGCTCTGAGCTTAGTTTAATAAAGATGACGAAAAGGTTCTAGTGATGTTGTTTTTCTTTTTCTAAGTTTGTCATGATTGGTCTGTATGGCTTGGAAGAACAGATTGTGCGCCGTCTAATTGCATAAAATTTGTTCGATGCCACTTTGGAAATCAAACGTTCTAGCTTTTGCATGAATGTCTATGGTTCAAAGCTCGAAACCCAGTTTCGATATCCATTTATTTTGATGGATGAATGAAATTTTATAGAAGTCGATCGACATTTCGGTGAATGCAAAACGAAAGTTTCTTTGTGAATTCTCGTCCCTTTGTTGAAATGCACTCTAAGTTTGCCAGTGTAGTCCTCCCAAATATTGCAGGAATAGCTTCATGTTGTTTTAAAGAGCAACCTTTGTCTGTATCTTATATGGCAATATATTTATACTGGCTAAAAAAGAAGAAAGAAATTAATAATATTTAATTTAAAAAAATTGCGACATAAAATTTTACACTTAAGGTGGGTGGATGCCAAAAGTAGTACTGTCTCTCCTGCGTGGCAAATGTTGATTCAGATAAGATGAAGTTACAAAAAGATTTCGCCCAATAAAATATAGTCCAGTTGAATCCTGAAACCGCAGATGAGCTGAGTCGAGCCCGAGCTCGGCTTGACTTCTATTTTTGCTCAGCTCTAACTCAAGTCGAGTTGTTGCACAACATGAGCTAGCTTGATGACCTGGTTGAAGCTCGAGCTCGGCTTGTGAGCTCAATTAACCACTGATTGTAGCAGGAAGGGATGCTGGATTGTAGGGTTTCTTTGAAAGCAAGCAGTGTCATGGAGAGGAAGAGAGTGAAGAGAGAAAAAAATGCATGGAGAATGAAACTGGTGAAAAGTGAACAAATTCTTGTTCCGAGTCCTCCCACTTCAGACGATCATTAGCTTGGTTTTGGCTCTGGCCAAGTTGAGCTAAACAGAGTGGAGTCTTACAAACTCGAACTTGACTCGACTAATAAAACGAGCCCACATGTGAGCTCAAGCTTCGTTTTAGAGATTCTTTCTAAATTGGATTCAGGAATGCTTATGGAGAACTCTTGGAGAATCAACCAGGTGGTAAGATGATTATAATATTTAATACAAAACCAAAACAGTTTGGAACACTATTAATTTATTTGGCAGCTTTCTTAGAGATTTGGTTGACCACAAGGCTGCCACTCTTTGGTTGCAAGCCAGCAGTAGAAAAGTCCAAGTAAATCCGCAGTCCAACGCACCACTCAACAAGCATATTCCAATTTGGAAACTGGATCGGGTCGGTGGACCACTCAGACTAGTGGATCCGATAAAGCGGAGGCCATGGGGGAGTACTGTGTTCGGGACAAAGACTGCTTGGGGGTTAGGCCCCCATCCATTTATTTCAACAAAATTTGAGAGATATTGGGAGAGTACTGTGTTGGGCCCATAATTTTGGACACATCTTAGATAACGCGAACACATACTTTTCAACATCAAGAGAAAGAGACCCAAAGTTTGGCAACTGGAGCATGATAGTAAGACAAGAAGCCAAGGCCCAAGACCCGATGTTTCACATCCTCACTGGACTTTGCCTTATGTCCTCTTCCTTATCCTCTAACACCAACCATGCTAGTCAGGGGCCGGAACGAGAATTTTTTTCAAGAGTGGGTCAAACCGTCCAACGAACTTATATGGGTAGGGTCAAACTAAACTTGAATCCAAAAATACATTATGCAACTAAAAATTTTCAATTTTTTTTTTTTTCAATTAACTATGGTAGGGCTACGACCTGGGTTGGCCCCCTCCCTCCGCCCCTAATGCCGGTTGATCCAAATCCGACCCTCCATCTTCCTTTAATCACACCACCTTCTCATGGATCAATTCCTTTGTGTCCAATCAAAACTACATCTAGATCTATCACTTCATTTAAGCATTGGGTCGTTTTCACGTTTACTAGTAGTACTTTGGGTTGGGCATGGGAACGGCCCGGCCTGGTAACAACCGGTAGGGACTGTCCCTGTTCTTACAAGTCAAGCCCGGGCTCGGCGTGGCCCGGCCCGATTCTAATAAAAAGTTATTTTTTAAAATATAAAATATATTTTATTAACAATAAAAATTAATTTTAAAGATTAATCAGGCCGGTCCGAGTTGGGTCAGGTACCGGGACTCGGCCCAGCTCCCACCCCTAGTAGTACTTTTGATAGTGGGTTATGTGCACAAGAGTCACCCAAATGAAATAAAAAAGTTTTTTTTTAAAGGAAATTTGTTTTTGGACTTTTAATTTTTTCACTATTTTTTTGTGATCCTTATAAAAGAACGCAGAAATGTTTCTGGTCATTATCCTGATGCATAGTTTTTTGTGTACGAGGCTGTGTACATAATCAGCTTTTACATCCAAACGCCCCCACTGACACTCCTGTCAATGTAACGAATTTGTTTCATTTTACATGTCAGATGCGCATGTATGTGTTGGAATTTAGATTGAACGCAAACAAAGAAAAACTTACACAGTATTGAATCTATATTTTAAATTCAAAATCTAGATTTGGTTCAAATCTGGTTTCTAAATTTCCAGCTAGATCTGCATCCGATTTTTAAATGCAGGACTGAATAATCCAAACTGCATTATTATCATATTATGCACTAAAAACCAACATTCAAAGTGCATATATAGAAATTGGATGCAAGATATTCATTTAAAACTAAATGAGAATCTAAATCCGAAGGTGGTCAGTTATTTATTGGAAACTGAATCTGAATAAGAATCCAACCAGACGCCGTTTCATAACTTCTAATCTGCTTCAAGTTTTTAATTAGAAGTTACGTTTCCAAATTTTTCTGGAAGCAAGTCAGTCAGACATCCAGTCCAATGTATTGGCATCTCTGCTTCGTTCTTGAAATAGTGATTGAGCTGTTGGATTCGACCATTGAATGCCCACTTGCTCTGCAAGCTGCAGGTAAGGTCAAGTTGGATAATACCAGACTTGTTCCTTTTCTGCTGCATCTGCTCGTCCTCACCTTCTTCTTCTCAACTGCACGCGAAGCTAGCTACTTTTCATGGCAAGCATGAACTGATCGCTGGACTGCTAGAGGAAATCAATTCCGCGTTCGGTGGACTAGACCTTTCAAATCGTTCCAATGGGACCAATCAGCACAGTTAGTGCGATTAGACCTTCAATGTCAAGAGATAAACCGGCAATTTATGCACCACCAAAAGGATTTAGATGCTGCTGGCTATATTGAGCACGGCTTGCCACACACAATCTAAGTTAGTGTGACGCTGGAAAGGTGGTGAGATCAAGTCTCAGTTTCAAACGGAGGCCAAGTAAAGACCTTTAAGACATCCTTTCCCATTGCTCTCCTTGAGGAAAAGACTTTCCCATCAACTACGGAAAAATATTTTCCCCGAGATTGCTTTTCATACCTATGGGTAGAGATACAAGCCTTTTCATGGGACACTAAATATATAGTTAACACTAAATACGTATGGTATTGAAGTAAGTCTCTTGGAGCTGTCTCGTATAACTGGACATAAGTCCAACAATAACCAACTACCAAAGTGGGCCCCATGCGGCACACGCCCCCGAATCCTTTTTCTTTGTCTGATTCTGTCTCTTGCCAGTGCGAGGAAACAATGAGTGAATCAAATGTGCTTTGTCGCGTGCAATTAAACTTCGAGGGCGTGTATGCTTAGGGGTGGAGCAAGAAATTTTTCATGAGGAGGGCCGAATTAAAGTTTCTAAATTTTGACATGGACCGAAATATCATTTTTCAAAATTTTTGTACAGGACAAGTAAATTTTTTTAAAATTTACATGTAAATCTTTAATTTTCTTTTTTAGGTGGGGACAGGGCCCTATCCTGGCTCTGCCCAAGTGTATGCTAGCTGCGGATCATGAGAGTTCTGCACTAATCACCCAGCAGGAACTCTATTCCGCCGATCCGAAGTCCGAACCCCTTCCTTGAAACCTTAAATCCACAGGTTTTTACATGCATGTAGCTTGAATCTGAGATCGACATTATTGAAATCCTTTATTTATTGGACAGGACGACTTTCACATAGCCTGAATTTCAAATCAGCCTTAGATCCGAGACTACCAAACACCACCAAATGATGTGTCTCGACCGGCAACCATAGATTTGATATCCATGCACAGAAGATACTGAAAATTTAAGGGCATGGTCTGAATAACCTCAGATCTAAGATCCAAATCGAGAATTGGATCCTAGTCAAGGTCTCTAGCATGCGGATGAAATGCCTTACTAGTTTTCTCATCGGCAAGCATCGATCGAGTTAGGTGGATGTCTGCTCTTATTAACAGTCCATATTTACTTTCCTTTTTTCGCCATAATGCTATGGTGTTAAATTGCTTCATAAATCTCACGATGGGATGCCTACTACTTTCTGAGACCTTGGGATCGGGTTGTGGCTCACATGGCGTTTTCATTGCATTTTATCCTGCCTCTGTTAAATGCATCAGAGTGTTCTGGAAATTTATAAATACAGAGCTTTCATTGCAATTTGTCCTCTGTCAGTCTTTCTGAGTTTCAATGATCATAATTATTCTTCCCGTTTGAGACTCTGCACCCACACAAGCAATAGGTTCAGGAGAATACGTGCACTGCTGCAAGATTTCCGAGCTCACTGTGGTATGATCTGCATATAATTGGAAAAGGAAAAAAGAAAAAGCAAAGGGAAGGGAAGGGAAGGGAAGAAATTCCTGCTGTTGCTTTGGGAATCCACTTTCTGATCAAACTCTTTATTGGTACCCAAAGTGATGCAATTTGTTACATCCTAAGATTCTATGGCATTGCAAGTCATCTGATAGAAATGTAAAATTGTTCAAATCCTACGCGGTTGAAACACTAAGGACACACCAGCTAATGCCAATACGTCTCCTGTTATTTGAGGTCCAACACTAAGCCTTGCACTAAGCAACCGGAAAAATGCGCCCGTCGCTTGCTCCGGCCACAAGATCCACCATGAATGAGTCAAAGCAGTCGTCTACTGTTTGGTAAGGTGTGTCGGGGTAGAGCGACCCTGCTTCTTCGTCTCCTTCCCCATCAAGCAAGAACTTGAATTGGCAGCCATTAATGAAAATATCGTGGGTCAGGGCAGCTACCACGCATCCTGGTATTGGATACTCTGTTCCGCATATGTCAAAGATGTGAGCTGCGGCCCAACCATAACTACCCTTCACGGAGAAAAGACAGAACAGAACAGAACAGAACGAAACGAAAACGTGTTTGTGGTTTAGTATTGAAAGAACTTCGGAAAAAGTTTGAGCTCTCCCAATGGTAACTTTGCATTACTGTATGTATTATGTTATTCAACTTAATTTGTAAGTTTAGCTTTTAAAATCATAACTTTAATCTCAAATCGTTTTATTTAATGGCCAGGAGGACGAATCTGAAAACCAAATCAAGAAAAGGGAAACCAATCTGAAGAACAGCTGATGAGATGGGGAATGTTTTCGAAAATGGTAGCGTGTACTGTAACTCTTAATTGATTAGGTGAAACAGATTGGGAGCGGTAAGGGAGAGGTAAGCAGACCTTTAGCCATGCGAAGAAGTTGGGACTCCGGGATGGAAGCTCTGGGCAGCACCCTCCCAATCTTCTTCTCCCACAGCGACGCGAGCTCGTTCACGGTCAGGAAGTTGGAAGGCGGCCGGAAATGCACCGTCTTGTTGATGGTGCGGGGATCATCCACCGTCTTCATCGTGAACTTGCCGATATCCGTGCCGGAGACAAAGTAAGCTGCATCCAGCGTTACGACAGCGTTGGTCATAGCCGAATGACGACAGAGAGAAAGATTTTGAGTTTCCAACTCTCCTTTGGCTTAATGACTTAAATATTTGATCATTTCCCCCTTCTTTATGACGTACCTTTGACATTGCCATCGCCATAGATGTTGAAGCAGTCGAGTGGTGGGGGGACCTTGGAGGGGTTGGTCTTGTCATAGTAGGGCCAGGCGGCGATAGAGTTGCAGCAGATGTAGGTGTAGGGTATCCCGGAGGCCTCCACAGCTCGCCGGATCTTGCGCTTGTGGTTGTACATGGTGAGCGCCGGCTCCACCGGATTCGTCTTGTCGATGTCATGCCCGAACTCAGATGGAAGAAATCTCTGCAACATAACCAGATCTCAGTCAAACTCTTCTTCAAACGAAACTCGCCACCAAACTCCGATTCAGAGGCACTTTACTGTTGATTCCGAAGGCCTTAGCAGACTTTACCGGCGTAACAGTGGCGGGATTTGTCCATCTTGAACATACATTCTTACTTTTTTGGTGAATTTTAATGGGGCACATCTGACAGTCAAATGACAGTTTATGCTCCCCATGATAAATAATATAAGCACGTAAAGAAAGGATCCTTATGTTCCCTTTTTGAGTTCAATCTTAAATATTAAACATGATTAATTAGTATTCTAAAGTATGCTGTAATTGGCAATTTTAATGAAGGAGTAGAATATTAATTAATTGAAGTGCTACTGTAACGATTAAAATTTTTAAAATTATATGAAAGGCTTGAAAAAGGGGCCGACTAATCAATAAGTTAATTGGGAGAGACTGTCTTTGGG
Organism: Nymphaea thermarum; assembly: GCA_011799765.1. Taxonomy (NCBI): domain Eukaryota; kingdom Viridiplantae; phylum Streptophyta; class Magnoliopsida; order Nymphaeales; family Nymphaeaceae; genus Nymphaea; species Nymphaea thermarum. The sequence continues at coordinate 67,007 of JAANDH010001059.1, forward strand.
GGTTGGTGGAACCCTAAGGATAGGGGTTGGTAAGCAAACAGTCTCCTTCCATTACGTTAATCTTTTGTTCTGCAAACAAAGAATCATCGACATGCAAATTGAAGCATAATGGAAAAATCTTTGTTAAGCACCAAAAAAACATATTGAAACTTGATCTTCACTCGAATGGTGAGAATAGATCTTCACTCAAGCGGTGAGAATAGCTCCACACTCACCCAAAATTAAGAGAGAACAGCAAATATTGACCAAGGTTTTAACTTTAAATGCCAAAATGATTGCTGCAGGTGAGCCGATTAGAACATATTTACTCAATTTGACTCGTTGTACCTTCCAAATAAACGCACCCAAAGCTTAGATTTGCAGACAGGATTATCTTGACGTTGAGCGTACACTCAAGATTTAAGTGTAGGCCATCCCCTGGATTTGGCTTCAACCAGGAGGGGTTTTCTTTTTTGACGGGAGAAAAATGTTCCTCACAATCTTCTGAGTAGGTGGATGAGAATTATTTAATAGCGGTCTGCATTATTTAGTAAAAATTGGCACGTACAAATAAAGCAAAGTAAAGATGGTAATAATAGAAGGCATTAAAATACATAAAGATGATAATAATAGTAGGCATTAAAATATATAGAAAAAAAGTTGCGATGATAAGTTCAGGTGATGTCGGTACTGCATTCTTGTTTAAATACATGTCAATAAGTTGGCTGACAGGCCGGACTGACCCTTACACTAAATTTATTATCAAAGTGTAAATAAATTTTACGAAAACGATTAATGATTTCCAATTTAAACCTAACACCAAGTCCTGCCTGCTCTAAATCTCCAATTATTGAATAGTTGGTGTCAATAACTCTGGTAATAGGAGTGTTGTATTAGTATTTTATAAATCTGCTTTAAATATTAAGATAAATTAATGAAAAACTAGATTTAATACTTCATGAATTTGCGAAAATTATTAGATAGATTCATGTGACAATAATGCACAACACTACAATTTTTTCATCAAACTAGAATCCTACAGAAAAGTGCTTCAAATCCAATTGGTGGCACTCCCTCTTCTCGGTCTACATTTTGCAGAGTGATTCACATCTAAAAATGAAAATGGCTCAAATGCTTTGGGTCGCCCATTCTCTTCACCCTAAGAAAGTTGTAGCAGTGGACGAGACAAGGGTTGGTAGGCAGCTAGTTTTTTTTTTTAAAGTTTTTGATGCATCAATTTTTTGACATTGATATGCAAAAAATTGACATTGATATGCAAGTTGAAGCATATATATCACCTTAAAAAACTAAAAACAAACCTAGAATCTTCGCCATCACGCCTAATGCTAGGGTCTCATGAAAACAACAAAATACCTAGACTTTGTCTGTTGTGAAAAGGGGACAGATCGCCAAAGCCAATATCATAAAGCATGGTCCAAAAGTAGAGATTAAGAAACAGGGAGAGTCCAGATAATACAACTACGTATAAAATGACGATTTTGACCCTCTCTCCAGAAAAGTTAAATATAAGTTTCTCTCGTGACTTAAATTTCCGAATCCGACGTCAAAGCAAACACGGTGAGACGTTACCTTGACGGAGCCGACACATTTAATGATGTCCACGAGCTCGATTTGATCCAATGTGCACTCACCACCGACCGCAGATATCACCACGTCGATCTTCAACTCCCTCAAGATCTTGGTCATGTAGTCTCGGTCTTTCATCGATCCCTGTAAACAACCAGTTGGTGTCTTTTCCTTTACTTTATTTTTCACCTTTAAAAAGCATGAAAAGACATAAACATATATATATATTAAAGCTACTAGCCTAACTGAGACAGAAGGAAAGCGCTGTGAAGATGCGAGACAGTTTTATCTCATTATCGACAATGTCATGAAAAGCATCGTGGCAGAGCCATGAATCTGCGTGAACCCAATATGGAACAGGGGTGGCCAAACTTGCCATGCTCGCAAAGCACAGCTGCAGCTCTGCGACCCAAAAGAAAGGGTGCCATTTAAGGCTTCGCAAATAAAGCTGTAGTGTAAGTCATTAAAATGAAAGGTGTTTGACATTATCGAAATCATGAGCTATGGGAAACCTTGTCAGGACGGTAAGAGTTAAAAAAAACTTGAGAGAAAAGTGGTTGGTGAAGAAAAAAAAAAGACAAGATGGAGGAACAGGCTCCGAGTAGTTGGGAAACTTGAACATCTCCTGCGCACTAAGTAAAGTTAATGGCAGTAGTTGGAAGTGAAAAACCAGCTCTTAAAACTACGGAAATGGGAGAAGAAAAAAAAAAAAGGAAGCAAAATGCAGTGAGAATCCGAAGAAAATACAAGAGTCGTCGTGATGACAAGCATGAACACCGTCCAAGAAGCCATGGACGCCGTCCCCATGAACGGCGGCTTGGCCTGTTTCTTGGGCAGAGTAGCTAGAGAACCAGGGTTCAAGGTTAAGGTTAATTACGTGTAGGAAAACAGCTCCAGCTGCTTGGAGTTCACGGACGGCCTCGGCTTTGGACCCGGAGACGGGCCCCGGCCGACTGAGCACGTACGTGATGCGTCCGGAAGCAAGGCTAGCTTCGGCGAGGAACCGGCCGATATAGCCGGTGGCGCCGATGACGAGCACCCTACTATCCTTGACGTTGGCAGGAGGCGGCTTCTCGAACGTCGGCCTGCGCGCGTCATGAGCCTGGCCGGCAGTGCCGCCGGCGGCGTGGGCCGCGCCCTGGGCCTTTAAGAGGTCGGCGATCAACCCGTTCTTGGTCTCATCGTGCACGAACTTTGGCGCTGCCGTAACGCAAGCCATGGCTCCTACTGTGCAAGACCACCAATTACTTCAAACTCCAAAGCGTGAGAAAAGGAAGGCGCACGAATTCCTGGAGAAATCTCAAAGTTAAATAGAGAAGAGGCTTATTTAATTTTTCAGCTAACAGCTCAACAACTTGTCTTGTATGTCATCACAACCAGACTCTTTCCCTCTTCGGGCGCTCGAGCCCATGACTCGAGGACGGGTAGGTTTACGTGCGGGTAGGTGCAAAAGTCGGACCTCCCCTAACTCCCGGGAGCAAAACCTTCCTGGGTACTTCGCATAATCAGCTACCTAGCTGTCTTCTCTATGACAACTTGCCTTTACGTGAAATGAATATAGTCCGGTTATAAATATTTTAAAATAAGGACGACAATAAAAAATATGTAGGTAGTTTACCACCGTCATATATCCTGAGGACCTCGGTCTTGGGACGACTCTTACTCATGGGCAGGTGATAGTAAAATGTTATAAGTCCAAGAACTTGGATCGAAGACTTGCCCTTAATTCGGAATGAAATGAATTTGCTTGAAAAGGAAAAGGACGTAGGTTATGTTACACCAAACCGAACACTCTTCCAAATTCATCATCGGCGTCCTTGTTCATTACTTCGGGAAATGATATTGTTGGTTATACGGGATTCATTTTAGAGGTAGTGAAGTTTGTTGTGTTTCTGATCTTCTTGAAGTTGACGTGAAATAATGATATAGTTTGGTTATTTTCGGATTCATTTTAGAAATAAATGATGTTGGTTGTGCGTCTAATCTGCTTGGATTTGACGTGAAACAAGTCTTGGAAACTGGTGGCGTTCATCAAATGGATCATTCGTTTCTGTGGAACTACGCCACTATTCCTCCAAGAAAGGTAATGGAGTCACCGACACGCTATTTGATAGATGTATATACACTACACACCGTCGTTGGGATTTGCTTCCAGATCCACACTTGCGTGTGAAAAGGCTCATTCCTTTCCCGGTTTGTTGCCGAAAGCCTTGTCGTCTTTCTCATATGACAGAAAGGATTTGAACCCTCACCAGCCAACAGGTATCGCACGGCACAAACTTCGGGACACCCGAGCCCTTGCGTCGGGTTGGGCATAAATGTAGAGGGCCCCGAACATCTAATTAAATGGAGCCAGCCATGTAGCCCACTCAACTATGGTTTTAGTTTCGGCTCACTCGAAACTTAGTAGACCTGCACCTCTGCACCAAACTTGATGTTCACCTAAGTCGAGAAGGCAGGTGTAATCTTAAGAAGGCCAGCTTTCAAAAGAATTTTCAACGTCTCTCTCTCAATGGCTTTTGATCATAACATGAGGAGTGAAGACAACACCTCTTAAAATTGCGTAACAATCTCTCCCTCAAGTTGGTATGTAGATGTCAATCTACCCCAACTTGCTAGATATGTTGTTGTGCTTCTTTTATTGGGAGGTCTTTGTGAATATATCAGCTAGTTGTTTTTCACTTCTAACATGAGGAGTCTCAATAGTTCTATTTTAATTTTTTTTCCTGACAAAATGACAATAAACTTCTATATGTTTAGTTCCTTCCTGAAAAACTAGATTGGCATTGATGTGAATTGCTGTCATATTATCACACATGAGTTTCCTTGGTCCTTTAATTTCAACTTTCATACCTTTCAATGGAGCCTTTATCCATACCAGTTCACATATGTAGGATGTCATCGCCTTGTACTCTGCCTCTACGCTTGATCGAGCAACAATTAACTGTTGTTTACCTTTTTATGGGGCCAGATTTCCAACTATAAATATGCAATATCTTGGGGTGGACCATCTATCATTTGGATCACCTGCTTAGTCTCATCTGCATAGTCGATGATATTAAGTTAGTCATTTCGCCTCATTAAAATTCCTTTTTTAGGGATCCCCTTTAGATACTTCAAGATTCTGTAACCTGCCTCATTATGAGTGGGCTTAAGCTTGTGCATGAATTGGCTGACATGGTCCACAACATGTGTAATATCCGGCCTGTGATAGTGAGATAAATCAGTTCTCCGACAAGTTTTTGAAAGTTTCAAACATTTTCAACAACATCACCTTCCTCCTTTTTTGAGCTTGTTGTTCATTTCCATCGGAGTGCCATAAGCATTGGTTCCCATGTCATCGGTTTTTTTAGAAGATCCAAAATATACTTTCTCTGATCAATAAAGATCCCCTTTTTTTATTGTGCAACTTCAATACCCAAGAAGTATCACAACTTCCTGAGATTCTTTATCTAAAATTGCTTATTTAGATATTCTTTGACTCGGGACATGTTTGCACTGTCATCTCCTGTCATTAACATAGACCAACAAAATAGTTATTTTTGAAGTTCGCACTGATGTGAACATAGTATAATTTGATGTGTTTCTTTCAAAACAAATATTAACAAGTGCTTCACTAAGATGAAAAAACTATGTGCATGGTGACTATTTTAATCCATATACACATAACCTTTTTCTTTTTTGAATCCTTGTAAAACTTTCATAAATACCTCTTCATTCAAATCTTCATGTAAAAAGATGTTTTAACGTCAAGTTGCATGAACTCCCATCTCTTGTTTGAGGCCACAACAATAAGATCTCTAACTAACTGAAGTCATTTTAGTGACAGGAGCAAATGTTTCATTGTAATCAATGCTCTCGACTTGCATGAACCCTTTCATGCTTATATCTCTCAATAGTTCCATCGCTTTGATATTTTATTTTGTAAACCCATTTGCAGCTGACCACTTTTTTTCCTTTCAATAGAGGTACCATTTCCCAGGTGTGATTTTTCTCTTAGAGCTGTCAACTCTTCCATCATAGCATCTCTCCATTCTCAATCCCTCTTTGCTTCCTCAAAATTTCTTGGTTCTTGATAACGGTAAGTGTTCATAATATAACCTTTATATGGCTTTGACGGATTTTTGAAAGCAAGGTTGTCATCAATGGAATGATCCTTGCAAGCGGATTAATAAGTGTAGAAATCACTTAATTCTAGTAGCGGTCTGGTGGGTCATGCAGACTTTCTCAACAGCTGATCTTCCAGCCTATTTCAGGGGGCTCAAACTTTTCATGTTGAGGGATTGTAGCACTTGTATTTCTGTTAGGTTGAGATCTAGTGGTGGTCTCAATTGCATTGCCCTCATTTGCGTCAAGTTGAATGTCGTGGATGTCATTATCTTGGTGTGCATTTTGTGTAGTGAGCTGGTCATGGTTTTCATTAATAGAACATCCACTAGTGGCAGCTTCATCATAAATTATAATGAGTAGTTGAGGCGAGTTGATGTCACTGACATTTTTTTTGTGTCAACCTCCCTTGAATATGTTTTTCATAAAAGGCTTTTGTTCAAAAATTTTATGTCATGGGTAACAAAAAACCTTTTTAAAAATGGTTTATAGAATTTATAACCTCACTTTTTGCTAGAATGCCCAAGGAAAATGCACTTCATAGCTGGCTGTTGAAATTTATTCCTAAATTTTTCTTGAATGTGAACAAGACACTTAAACTGAAAACCTTGAGGTGTTTTATAGAGACAGGTCTGTCAAGAAGAAGCTGAATTAGGACTTGGTTCTGAATACTTGAGTTGGGCACTCTATTAGCTATGTAGCAAGCAACACTTATAGCTTCTGACCAGAAGTGAATGGAGACATTCATGTGTAGCAAGCAACACTTATAGCTTCTGACCAGAAGTGAATGGAGACATTCATGTGCATCATGAGAGACCGGGTTATGTTACGTAATTGCTAATTCTTGCGCTTGGCAACCCCATTTTGTTTGTTGTGTCGACCAACAAAACCCTCTCGATAGAGGGTTTCCAGGAGGATTTCCGACAACCTAGATCCTGGAAACCCTCAATGCAAAGGGTTTCAACGACTGGGCGTTAGAGAGAGAGAGGTTGAAGCATAACAAGAAAAAAGGGTATGTGGCACTTGTCCAAGCATGGGCTACCTTCCTGACTTCTGCAATGCCACCAGCAGCCTTTTGATGCAAGTGCCAGCTGCCTGAACATGTCGCCGGTCGCTTGAAGGACACTAAGCAAATGAGCTTTAAAACGAGTTCATGTAAAATTTCAAATCCATCTCGAACTTTTGCAAAACATTTCAAAATGGAAAACAGTTATTTCTACATTCCCCTCGTTTTTTCGAATTTTGAAAATAATGTTAATCCCTTGTACTTGTTTACAACAATAATTCATGTTTTGTAAAAAGTTTCAAAAGCCATTTCTTTCTCACCTTTTGATCTGGTCATTGTCCTTCAAAGGTAGAAATGGGTTTTCTTGTACAAACACAGCAATGTTTTGGGTAAAACAAAAGCTTGTTCTCATTCTTCAGTTGTAGGATGAAGTTTCCGAATTGGCATTCCATAAGCTTCATCTTCGAAGAGCAAGCTATATCTAAAGGAATACCAAATGGGGTTTCTACTATTACCTTCCATGCCCCTTTAGCAGCAAACACTCGGGCGTTTGATGGTTTGGAACTTTGTTTCAAGAATGAAATCAAACTTTCAGGTTTCAGTTTCCTAATTCCAAAATCAAAATACCCTACTTGTTTAATAATCTTAATTTCTTAAGAAATGAGCATTTTGATTCTAAAACTTATGATTTTAGATGCATCAAACCCCCCATCAGTGAATGAATGGAAACTCTTATAATAATGATATGCTAACCAGTGTAGGTGGACGACAAGTTGGAAAAGGCATGGCAGAGCACTTGCGATTAAAGGTGCATGGTTTTTACTTTCCCCCCTCCACTTGAGAGGCTCACCTCCATGGATGTACACCTTGTTTTAAGTGCTGTTGGAGATGGTTTGGTACACTGCGTCAATGGTGCGTGTGCTCTCCATAAGTTTTCCCTGGCCACCTGTCCTGGTTGGCGAATGTCTTGATGTCATGTCCAAATCTCTTCATAATGTTGTAAATCTGGCGACCGAGATGGAATTGATGCTGCTTTTGCTCAGACAACTGTTACCAACATCAAATTGATCGTTGAAAAGCTAGGAGGACAATCGATTCAAGAAGAGGGCCTCTGAAGATTAAAGATAAAGAGGACCAAATTACAGTTCTCAACTATCGCCCTCCCTATCCCTGTAGCAGGAATGGGACAAATTCATCATGATGATGATGATGATATGGTGACTGTGTAGGGTAGAGGACCCAAGTTAGAAGAGGCATGGCCGCAACAGTTGAGACTAAAGGTGCATGGTTTATTGGTTTTTGCTTTCCCCCTTTAAGTGAGACGGTCACTTCTGTGGACAAACGTGGAGGAAGATGTGGTTACATGCGCCGCTGTCCATGGTGTACAGTTTTTAGTCTACAACATCCGTCCCCATTAGGCACTTTCATTTGGATTCTGAACCACCTAACACATAAATCGGTGCAGAATTAAAGGATGATGAATATAACCAGGTTCTTCGCTGGTCGTAAATAGTGCAGGAGATGACTTGGTCGTCTGCTCCAGAGATGCATAATGCATCTCTCCACAGAATTTTTTTCCAAGCTTACTCGCCATGGTTGGCGTTTGTGGGGGTCATGTTCAAATCCCTATGATCTTGTGATGACTTTTGGGATTCCCTCTACAAGCTTTATTTACTGATCATGTCTTTGTCAGAGATTTACTTTTTGTTGCTATCTTTTTTTTTATAATATTGGTGGGCGGACCACACGCATGCATTTACCAGAGAAATAATTCACAATTACTTCAAAATGTGTGAGGGAAGTTTGGGAAATAAAAAAATCAGCATTTACATTTTCTGGGTCGTGTCACCAGTGTCTGCATTGGACATGTATAATGACGTGAGGGCTCAGTTAAAGGTTTAAAACAGAGATGAATGTGGGAAATTTCCACATATAAAAGCTTAACCAATTATGTTCATATGCGGGATGACGTTTACTGTGTAAACAGATGTTGATGCAAAAATGGGTCTGAAGACAAAATGTCATTTTCAATTGCCGAATCCTATCAGGACTATCATAAGGTCTTAGGAGGTCGTTTGGTAAGAAAAACATTTGAAAATTGTCCAATGGTACACTAAAACTATTAAAGTTGCATGAGCCTGTCCCAAAATTTGGGTTAGTTTTATTAAACACTCCATGAGTGCCCTTATTATCAAACGACCCACAAGAGTCCTAAAATGCCAGGAACTAATTGAAATTAAAGGTGACCTTAGCGTTACATAGAAAGGTGCAAGAGAATTGGACCCAGAAAACTTTTGTTCGGCTCACTGAAGATGGTTCAGTGTGATGCCTATCTAGAGCTCCATCCATATGTTGACATCTCAAATCCAGACATTATAGGATCCCACTGATAATTTGCAGGTTTCTGTGCTCAATTTTGTATAGAAGTTTGAGTTATTTTGAAACTGAATTGCGTTTGATGCGCGCGCGCACACACACATATATGTCAAGTCCAACAATGCAAATTAAGGTGAAAAATGATCTGGATAATTGCTCTTCGTGTTGCCAAGGGGCACGGTGAACGAATGATTGGTCTGTTAGCATAAGAAAATGCTTCTGGGGTAGGCCAGCTACCTCTCTTTTGGCTGCCATGTTTGACTATGAAACAGCCAAATGGAGATAGATCCTGCAATCTTTGCTTTCCGATTACTCCACATCAGAAAGATGTTACTGTGGGATTCATGACACCTTTTTATTCAAGTACTTTTAATCAAACATGATGAACAACCGGCACTAACTGTCCCCCCTTGTCTCTTTCCTCCTAACTTTCAGAAGTTCACCAGACACAGCACGTGATTCGCCGTGGACGATCTGAGACCATCGGATCCCCCTCTCTTTCTCACTGTCTCTTTCTTTCTTTGAGTTCTTTTAATTTTGGAGTGAAAATACATTTCATTATGGTGGTCCGGCAGGTGGGTATGTAAAAGATACACTACCTCATGATGCTTGATTTTGCAGAGTTTCAATCTCCTCGACCATAAAAATGAGGTCATGTTACTGAAGTTGAAGGGTATACCATATGTCATTCTAGAGAGTGAAAGAGTTTCACTCTCCTGAACCATAAAAGTGGGATCATGTTATGAAAGTTGAAGGGTGTATCATACCTCACTCTGGAGAGTCTCGCTCTCTTGAACTATGAAAGTGTGATCATATTACTAAAGTTGAAGAGTATACCATACCTCACTCAGGTCTGATATATGCCTATACCCTTAATGTATGGAGAAATAAAAAAATAAAAAGATCTTTGGATCTTCTTGAGGCATGGATTGTTAGCTACCTACCAAAAAAAAATGATGAAGCTAAAAAGGCTAGTGAAGGCCATGCATTGTGTAGCCATTTAATTTAATTTGTTGGGCTGAGCGTCCCTCGACATGGCAGTATTCCAAATGATTTTTTCGTTTGCAGACGTCCTTAATTATGACTCACAATTTACAAATAAAATCTTAATTTACAACGGGTTCATACTGATTGTATATAACATGATTGTATATAACAGAAGAAAGACGGCATACTTTATGTTATTATTTTTCAAAACACTAGATGCTCAATAGGAAAAATTGAAGTGCCTTGCTCCTGCGAGCTGGCAGTGCATGCGTGTCCACCATGGGAGAAGGAAATTTAGTCTTGGCAGCAGCGATAGGACTGGGCCTCTCGGAAGACTGATCTGTATGATGATTGCAGATCTCTCAGTCACCTTTTTTTATTCACTACGTGCATGTTCAAGGGATCATGTCAAGTTCATTGTTGCTAGAGTGTCATTATTGAAAGTTGCTATCATCTCTGTGTGGATCAGATCATTAATTTTTTTCTATCTTTTTTTTTTTTTTTAAAGGTTCAGATTCCTGAGTCAGGAGTCAGGATCTTCTTTACCAATCCAAATAATTAATTTTTTTTTGAATCACGTAATTGTAAATGAAGGAAGAACTTCAAGAGAATTTAAAAATTCTTTGACCAGTTATCAAATAAAGTAAAGAAAAACATTTATACCTGAGTTCCATGAATTGAAAAATAAGACTAGTCATCGATGAATGAACAATAAGAAACCTACTACAGTTAAGAAAAAACAAATAGTACCCTGAATCGGTTTTGCACCGTCCGTGTCCCTCATTTGTTGGTTAGATCCAGGTCGTTCTCAATCAATTTAGTCGATGCCTCTTAAATCAGCAGTGAGAGGTGTGTGTATATATATATATATATATATATATATATATATATATATATATATATATATAATCCTTCCGGCCATCCGACAGTGGTGGAGCTACTGGGGAACAATTGCCCACAACAACCTACAGAATTTTCTTATTTGCATATAAATATTTCATTAGTTTAAAAGTTATAAGTAACCGTGCCCCTTAACCAGAAATATTTGGCTCCGCTTCCACCCACCCTCATGACCAAAGGAGCTAGTTAGCTAATTGGATGTTCTCACCTTCTTCTCTTACCCTCACTCCCCAACTCCCAAAGTTACCAGCCTTCTCCACTCTCCCACTTCTTAGCCAGCATTAATGGAGAATTAACGACAAAGAATTCAATAATGAGGGCTTCCACAATCCGAGTTGACATGATCAGGCTGGTTGATATTCTTCAGGTACAACTACTAAGCTGACTCTTTGGTGGTTGAAGCAACGGAAAATATCAAGTCTAAGCGGTTGATCAATAGGTCTGACGAGTTGGATCAAATCTAACTTCTTCCAAGCTACTGCTACGCCTGCATATACAGTTTATGCGAACTTGCTAGGCCTCCTAATCCGTAATAAATGAGACAGAATGTCTGTGTTTCTGCTTATTGCATCCAACGCTCACTGATCTTTTATTAGAATTTGCGCGTACCTTTAATGGCGAAACTCTTGCAGGGATCAGATAATATTCATACTAACAGCATGTCTGTTAATCAATAACTCAAAAGGCTAGATGGGTTTCCCGGGGCCATTAAGAATCTAACATAAGGAAATCCGTGTGCTTTTCTTAGAAGAATAAACCTATATTGTCGAAACTGATCTGGCGAAGGCAGATGATCATAGTGCAAATTGGAAGTCCCTGAATCTCTCACCATTTTGATTTGGTTGAAAGGCAGCAACATGTACACTGATTATGGAATGTTTCTCTGGTGCTTGACTATTGCAGTGATAGTAGATGGTGAAGCATGTGAAAATTTTAATGTCAATAGAAGAATTAGACGGGGAGATCTGCCATCTCCTTAATTATTCCTTCTGTTGATAGAGAGATTCAGTAGAGGATTAGCTGTAAGTAAATACCCATCATATTATCATTCCTTGTGCTGCAAACAATTTATCCTGAAGCTACTCCTTTCTTCTGGACGGCGCTTTCTTCTTCGTACATGCAAAGGTTGGGGTTGGGATGGTCAACTTTGTGAATGGCCGATGAACTTCTATGCAAATAAGGCCTGACAATATACAACAGAAAGTCTGTTCTTGTTTCTTTCGGCTTGTCGCTTCACATGGAGACCTATATTGCTTTAAACACAGGATTAAACAGGGGCTTACTCTGTTTTAAGGGAAGCACAGGAAAAGCTGTTGCAGATCTCTGCCGGCACAATGTGAAATTAAGTAGCTGAGAAGTTTTGACTGGCAGCTTGGCTTCTATTGCATGTAAAATTTTACTCACGGACTTAGTTCTCTGTTCATTTTCAGTTTATTGGATATCTTGTTTCTGTGCTCCCCCAAAGAGTTTTCACCCGAGTGGGACAAATTATTTGTCGTCTACCTTTGAAGCGGAACACATCCTCAGAAGAGAAATCGCGTTCCCTCTTGGTCTGAAGCTTGCATTCCACGCGACGAAGGTGGCATGTGCCTTCGACAATAAAGGATGAAAATGACACTTCTTGCAGAAGTGAGGGTACAAGTTGAAACCCATGATCGATTACAAAAGATGGGTCTTGTCCAAACCTCCTCTGCTATCAAACTTACTGTCAAGCAGGATAGGGCCTCTATACTCTATAGTCAGTGCTTCACCTTAAAGAATTAATCACCAATCACAAGGAATTGGAAAAACTGTGAACAGAAGAGAGGCGCCTTTGTCCGGCCGGATTAAGGTTACAATTGTGAAAGCTAATTCAGGTCAAGATGAAGAACTGCCTATTCCAGTAGAAATTCTCATGGTGACAAAATAGAAGCTGGTTATTTTCAGTCATCAAAAGCTGGCTGCAGTGAATTGTGATTTTAGACTCAGAGTGGAACTCTGTCACCGCATCAAAGAAGAGCATACCTACTAGACGCATGAACAAGGGCTTAGAATGTAGATGCACGGTCTCCCTCAGGTGAAACCAAGTCTGTTAATGATTTTCCGTAGTGTTTCGGTTGCTTTTATAAGATGTAGATTATCTTTTTCTCAATGGATTGATGTTAATCGCTGGCTCCGGCCAGAGTTTGTGCCGGAAGGAAAGAACCCATTATTGTTTCAGCCTTAAATATTTGAACTAAACCTTTTTCACCAAACCTGGATCCTGTGGCTGTGGCAATCGGACCATGTCACAATCAAAGAAACCTTTTGATAGCTACTAGAAAATGGGCTCCCCGCTTCATCACAACTTCCATGAAGCTCATCATTCACAAAAGTGTAGTAATGTTTCGAAATGTTCGCTCCCGCACTTCTGGTTCACTCGTAGGTTCTGGCATCTTTTTGACGTACTGATAACATGCTTCTCACTATGAATCGAATCAAACTTTCACAGTTTTGTGCTTAGGATTCCATGTTTTGGAATTTAGCAAACCGCTAGGACCTACCACCACCAGCAAGTGAAAGGTTGCGCCCTCTGAAAAGCTGCCGAAGGGAGACCAGTAGCAGTTGAAGCTCGAGCCACGACGTTGAGCCAAAAAACATTAACTTCAACCGACAGGCGTCATTTCGCTAGTCTTTCAGGCCTTCACATCGGCGTTCCGGCAACCGCGGCAACTAAGAGTCTACCTTCTGCAGTCCTCCGAATTTGTTGTGCTTTTAAAGCCACAGTCGTCAAAACGTAAAATATACGTAGAGACGTTAAAGCAAAAACAGCAAAATGAAGTTTAAAAAATTATTAGTAGACGTGGAGTAGGTTTTCTTTTAAAATGATTGTGGGCAAGAGAAGAAACGAGAAGGCCAATCACCAACGTATCAACCAGAAAGAGACAACAGTAAGGTGTTACGTCGGAAGCAAGAGAACTGATTGACAAGAAAGAACTCGCTACACTTGGCAGAATGTAATCTCCGAGACTCTGGTAGAAAGAGAAATTAAAAATGAACTACAAGAGGAAAAGTGTGAATTGGTAGCAGAAAACGTAAGCAAGTTGAATAACAAGTAGTAGACTAGTAGGAATCAATTGGGGAACATACTAGAAGAAGGTGGGAAACTCCCCTTAATGAGAAAACATGTTTTTCCCAAGTCCCCCTCTTGTATTAAACGAAGCATGTAGCCTCCAGGTTGTTTAAGGACTTTTGACACTGAAAATTTGGTTTTGATTGTCCAAAAAAAAAAAGAGCAGAGTCCAAAATTCTGAAGCTGGTTTATATTATGCCGTTTTGTGTATGAAATTTATGTGTCGTTGTAATAATAACAAAAAATTCTCATGATTAATCTAAAAAAATCTTTTTGTATGACAAAAAAGAAAGCTGTAAAAGAGGATTTGGAGGTTCGATGATAAAAGTAAAATTTGTATCTACATATTGTTATAATTAATATACTTCTTTAAGCAGTAAAAAAACGCTTTATTTTTTTGTCATGCTTATAACATTATCTCTTTCATAAATATTTTACTATTTCATACTTATGTTTAGTGTTATTTCATACATCTATTTGTTATCTAATTATCCCATAAATATTTCATACTTATGTTTAGCATTACCTTATAAATCTTTTATTATTTCATAAACATTATCTCATATTTATTTGTTATATCACACCTATTTATTATCTCATACACATAAATATGTAATATTTAAACATATTAGTAAATATGGTACACAGCTGACCTACGTTTGTTACGTACACGACACTGGCGTATTGAACTCAATTCCCCAAAACTCATGGGCACCTTACTTGTGCTAACTACGCAGGAGTAGAAGCGAGCCTCCTATTCCAAGAAGTGGCCTATTGAACCTATGATTTGAAGAATACTTTAGACGTGGAACGGAAAACTGTCTGAATGAACTACACTGATGATCATTTTAGTTGCCCAACAAATGCCGCCTCATTTTAATTAATTAGACGGAGAGGGTAGTTCTTGGTCAAGCCAGTAGGAAGCTGCCTTACCCAGGTCATATAATTTGCTTAAAAGACGGAAGGATTTCAATGCGAACCCTAACTCATAAGAGTAACAAAAGCAACCGTTACTGCTAAGAATTGACAAGTTCAAGCCAGGTTTGTTCCCGACGTCAAGGTTAAAGTCATTCAGATGAAGGGCCTGATGCATATTTGCGTGTAAGATCCCAGAACCTCATGGTGCTAATAAGAGCTGCGTGCATCCAAACCACCTTCAACCAATAACCATGGTAAAAGGAACTGGGATGGCTTGCAGCAATGGTTTTTTCAAGTTGAAACAAAGGAAGTTGGTGTTTGCAATTCATTAGGAACTGCTTCTGCCCCTCCAAAAAGTCTTGGTACTAAGATAATTAAATAATTAATAAAATAAACTGGTAAGGACCTGCCGAACCGCAACTTGCGCTTCCAAAAACAAGAAAAGATTGATACAATTGGAATTTTTGGGTCCAAGTGACCTCTGGGGAACACACGCAACCGCCATATGTAAGACGAAAGTTGCACAGTCAATAGTGCTCACCACCAAACATGACTTGATTAATAATTAGGTAAGTCAATTAGTTCGCTTCGGCAAACCTAACAATTCAATAAAGCAGTTGCTTTTATGTCACCAGAGAGAGCATTATGTTGCGTGACAGAGCATTGAAAAAGCAGAGGTAGCCACACAAAGAACACACTATTACACAAAAAAATGAATACAACTTTTTACAGAACGGTGCCCCCAGGCTGATGCAGCCATACACATATATTTGGCTTTCATGAAGGACAGTGATTTCTACACACAACCAAGGAGCCAAGTCATGAAAAAAACAATACTAAAAGGAAAGAACCAAGACCCAAGAGGAAATACCCTCTCTCCTCTTTTTACACTCATCAAACCCTATGCTATAAAGGAAACAAAACGAAAAGCCTACCTATATGGTCTGGTTGTATAACCTGGAACTGGAATCTTTGGTAGGGTTCCAGCTCTTAAACCCAGGATTCCACCTAGCTAGACGGAGAGTGGACGGCCAAACCAATCCTCTCATGCCTCTCTTTGCTCACCTTTCACCTGAAAGGTGGGTGGGTCATCAATAGAAAACCCAACAAAAAAACTATGGGCTCCAATAAAATGTTAAAAGAAGGAAAAAAAAAAAAAAGAGGAAAAAGAAAAAACTGATGACAAATAGATACAACTGACACTAAGAGGAGCAACGAAACATGACCTCCTTTAGGCATTATCAACAAAAATTCCCCCTCCAAATCTGAGCCCTACTATCTTTTTTCTTTCCATTCTTCCAATTCCATTTGCTATTGACAATTACTTCATACTTCTGGGAGTTTCATCAACCTGCATCAACCAATAGACACAAAAGTTATCAGAACAATCGGAACCCATTTTATGTAGACAAGAATTGGTTCACAGCTAGATGAAGTTATCTTGTGCAATCCTAATACAAAGGCAATACGTCATGCTACTATTGTACAATAACATTTAGCGAAAATGGATTCCTAAACAACAGTATGTGAAAAGGAAAAAACAAACAGACTAGAGTTATTTAAAGTCACGACACATTTTGAAAATGGTAGCAACAGATAGTGTTGCTATTGTACCATGACAGATGATGCAAAGTGGATTGCTAAATAAGAAGCACGTCAGAATTAAGAAGTAGGACGATACCAATTCAAAGATTTATAAAGGAGTAGCATCCCCAAGATTTCTTGATCTAAGTTCAACAGCCCTTAGGTCACGCAGGTGCTGTAGTATCTCCTGAAGGAGCTGCATTCCCTTATCTCCCTTCTTGAGTGAGTTGACACAGTGTTTTAAGAACTCCTCGTCTGCTTCAAGCGCCTGCAACCTCTCGTAAACTTGTTCTACTTCCTCTTCAATGGCGACATGTTTGCAAAGATGTACATCTGAGTGATTAAAGCTAGCCTCCTTTTCTTCCTCATCTTCTACTTCTTCCTCATTTCCATTTTCGCAACTTGCAGCAACGAATAGCGGAAGCAGTTGTTTTGGCATAGGACCATCCCGGTGAGCATGACGCTTACCATTGCTGGTTAGGTGATCTGGAGTACCATTCACAACCAAATCTGCATCTTCACCAAACAAAACATCCTTCCCATCAGTGTCCACACAATGTGATCCTGCTAGGTTCGAATTTCCGACAAACAGTTCAAAGGATTCTTCAGGAACTACAGCACTGTGCATACCAACAACTTGATTCATTATCATCGTGCTTTCACTTTCTTCATCTGACAACGTCAAAAGCTTCTCTTCCAAAGCCTTTAGCTGCTCTAGAATGGAAAGCCTTTCC
The DNA here is from genome assembly GCA_011799765.1 of Nymphaea thermarum. Classification (NCBI taxonomy): domain Eukaryota; kingdom Viridiplantae; phylum Streptophyta; class Magnoliopsida; order Nymphaeales; family Nymphaeaceae; genus Nymphaea; species Nymphaea thermarum. Next base: position 84,276 of record JAANDH010001059.1, read on the forward strand.
TGCTCAAAATCAGCAAGAGACTCATCAAGAGTGGTCAATTTGGTGTTTTCATGTTCATTGCTTGAATTGTGAACAGCTTCACCAGGAGTGTTCTGGTTGCTCTCGACGATAGTATCAGAGCCATCATCCTCGTCGTCAAAATCCGCTGAAAGTTCATCACTATCCCCTCCAGTAGAAGATGCAGACGACACCCTCTGTACTTGATGATTCAAGATCTGCCCAACGCCGTTTTCATTAGCCTTCGTCTTCCTCATCCTTCTTTCCCTGGCCTCGTAGTGCAGTACTTTCTTCCGATACAACTCCAATTCCTTCTCAAGCTCTTGCTTTTCTTTCTCTCTTTTAACCATGAGTTCATTCAGAAGCTGCAGTGCTTCTTGGTCATACTCAGACTGCTCCTCCATCATCCTTTGGTACTGAAGTGCTTCCATTTGCATTGCAGCTTTTTCCTCCTGTAAGCGAGTTATCATAGCCATTGTCTGATTAGCGGCAATAGCAGAAGCACTTCTCTCTTCTTCCAACTCCGCATATAAGGCACTAAGGGCCACCCGTTCTGCTTTCAGAGCCGCCTTCAGTTGTTCAGCTACCACCATTCCACCACCTTCGGGCTCGCTAAGGACACTAACATCCACAGGTTCTATTCCCGACTCTTTCCTGTCAATCATCAACCTTTTGTGCAAACTTTGGAAGCCATCCATGTGGTTTGGTGTTTCAGGCTCCGTTTCCTCATCGATCTCGTTGAATTCAGAACCGAGGGACAGCTGTATTATCCTTTCTTCCATCTTCCCAGTTACACACGATGTCTCCAAAGCAGAGCACCTATCTATTTCTTCAGTTACAGATTCCCTTACCCCTCTTGGTCCTGCTTATTGGAAAAGTGGATCAGTTTTTCATCGTTTAAATGAATCAAGAAAGGAATTATTGATATTGATAAAAAGCTCATATACCTTGCTCTTCCTCAACTTTCAAGCCACTGGAAGTGAGGCTCTTCTGGGCATCATCATACGAGGATGTAGACGAAGCGCCTTCAGTGCATTCACTGGGACGAACAACAGATTCCTCATGGACAAGTCCATCCTTAGAGATGGTCGATTTTTCTTCCACCGGAATAGTGCCCTTGGTTGCTGGTGCTGCTTGAAACATTGGAAAACTCAGTCGCAGAGGGGAAAAATTGTATCACAGACCAAAAAAAACACAGAAAAAAAACAAACAAACAAAAAAAGGAACAACCCTCCACAAGATTAATTCCTTTTGTTATTTACCGGTGATCTGATCATCCATCGGAAATACTTTGTCGGAGTCTTCAGCTTGCCCGGCAATAGCCATGCCATCTGATTCGTCTCTTGCGTCAACAGTCTCTCGCCTATTATTCTGATCCAAGCACGTCAGTGAACCATCTTCTGCCAGAGAGCGCTGCAATTCGACAGCTGGTGAGCAGCCGTGATAATAAGCAACTGATTCATTCTCCGGAGACTCTCTCTGTACATGATCATCCGGGCTGTCCAACAGATTCAGACGAGCATTATCCAATCCCCCCACGCTTGGCTCCTTAGCCCCTAACACATACGGCTGCGTGACGGAATCGATGATCTCAACAGGAACCAAACGTCGACGATCACAATCACAAGAATCTATCAAGTTTAAGCCCGTAATGTTACAGGAAGAATCACCACCATCAGAGTCCACTATGCTACCAATCCACGCTTTCGCTAATGGCACATCAACCACCTTTTCCACAATCTCCCCATCCTCCTCCTCCATTACCACCACCATCTTCCTCCGCTCTTCCTCCCCCTCCTCATCCTCCACCACCTCTTGACCAGCATCATCGTTTTTATCACCATCACCGTCTTGATCAGCTCCCTTTCTCTTTTTTCCCTCTTCTTCTTCTTCTTCATCTTCTCGAATAACGGATGTCACTTTGTGGGCATCCGCCAAAACGTCCCACGATGGCTTAAACAGACCCTTTTTCAAGAAGTACTTCGAATAGAAGCCGTCATTCAATCCAGCACCACAACAAGAGCACTTCGCTTCCTCCCCCTCATCCCCAACATCAGTCTGGGCCACCAGAGAGACGGAGGCAATGACGCTCCCCTGGTGGCACCCTCGAGCGAGGGAGCAATCCTCGCACGTCCGGCAAGCCTCCACCAGCCTCCCATGCTTCAAGCAGTACCCCAATCTGGAGATCTCCTTCGCATGGGCCTCGCATACCGACTCAATAAAGGGGTGGCCCTCAAACTCCCGGCAGGGCTCCAGCAAATGGTCGATTCTGGAGCACCAGAGGCACGGCGGTTTTAGGCCAAAGTAGGCGACGAACTTTCTAATAAGGTAAGAGAAAAGAGAGTTGAGGAGGAGAAGGACGATCAAAACCCATTCAAGGGCCACATAGACGAGAACAACCGTCATCCTTGACGTGTTTCTGCTTAAAATGGTCGCGAACTTGTTCCCTGCCGCCATTGATGATTGTATTGTATTTACAAAAGAAAGGGAGAGGGGGAGAGACAGAAAGAAAGAGGCGCAGGCTGGAGTTTGCTCGTTGATTTCTTCAGAAAGAGGAGAAGAGAGAGATTAGCAGGGGGAGGAGGGTGGAATTTGTTGGTAACTAGAAAGAGAGAAAGAGAGAGGAGGGGGAGGGGGAGTGGGGGAGGGGGCGGTGGAGGTCGGTGGAAGAGAGGAATAAAGGGAGAGCGGCGGCGGACGGACCGAAGAAGTCAGAAGAAGAAAATGTTGGAAGGTAGTCAGAAGGCGGAGGCAACGCGGGAGACAACAGACAAAGGAATCGAAGCAGCGTTTGCACGAAGTCCAAGATGAGCAGCTCGGTCAAGTCGGGAATCGATGTGACGCATGCCCAAGACTGAGTTGCCATTGTCCCCCTCAGCAACTTACACAAACAAGCAAGAGCATAGCAAAACTGGATCAAACGCGTCCACATCCTTCGATTCAATCGGCTCATGAAGATAAAACGAATCTTGCTTATTAATTCACGTCGATTTCACTCGAATTCGTTCATGACTCTTTTATATCATCATAAATGCACCAAGCTTATTGATGTAGCCATGAATCTTTCGATCCTTTTCTTGAATCTTGGTTCCATCGCCTGCTTTCTTGCATCTGCTTCCTCCTTTCTTTTCGTTCAATTCAATTCAATTCAACAGGACTTTAAACCGAGATAAAGTTAAAACTGGGAGCATATTACATATAGAAAAACTTGGCTTTCAGTTTTCAGAAAAAAAAAACATACGCCACGTCAAGAAAATGTAAAAGTGTGACACGATTTCCAAAATAAAGGAGTTGTTCGGCCTGAAATTAACTTTTGTTGGCTTCGGAAAAAAACAAAGAAGAAGAAAGAGAACAGAGCGTTGCGTGTTTCAAATTTGTATTGTTTTAAATTATATAAAAAGGAAAAGCCAAGCTACACGGCGCTGAAGGGGATCTAACACCAACCGAAAGTCCATGTTGGACAAAAATAATTTATTTTCTTCTCTTTTCATTATTATCACACGAAATAAAAAATCGCACGGCCATAAAAAATTTGATCATTCGTTGGCTTCAAATTATTAAAACGTGAAATAGTGAATGTTCGGGTCTGGACCCGTGCGTGTTTAAAACGAATCATATCCGATTAACGTGAGCTCTTCCGAATCTCCGATCCGAGTCCGAGTACCAAAACTTGAAGCTCACATCGAGCCGTGGATGAGTCAGATCTAATCCCCGGACCCAGTGACGGCAGATCAGACAAGACAGGGATTGGACCGAAACGAGGGACCTTGACGTGACCGCCCTGGAGCATGGTCGCACCGGCCTTGGTCGGATTTGGTTGCTAGCGCGGGACGCATTTTCTTGGATCGAGATTTTCGAATCCAGATCCATCGGAGAACGGGTCGGGCTCAAGTTGAATCTTTATGACATCTGATGACTGGATATTTATCTAATCGGACGTGAATCTGGTAATTGCTGTATCAGATCCAGATCGAGATGTCAAACGATAAACCGGGTTCGGTTCGATGATCAATTGAACTGGACCCGTCGACGACTCGTTTGTGGGCCCTCCATTATTACGATGCTAACCTTTCAAACCGGCGCGAAAAAGCAAAAATGCCAACTGGACTCGTGCTTTGCCGCTCGGAAGGCTGGTTCTTTTACCGAAAGCACTCCATCTTATACCATATATACAAATACAGTCCTGAATAGTGAATGTCTTCAAATTTCTTTACGCTATTATATATGGGAGGAAATGAATGTCACATATTTTATATTTGAGAGTAATTGGTAGGTCCAAGAGAGCTCCCCATCTCATTACAGTCCCACATGGTCTCCATAGGCATATGTTGAATGGATATTAAAAAATCAAAATCCGCATTCATCATAAGATCCAATTACTTTTCAAATGAATTTGAATCACATTTTCAAGTAAACAATCCTTTAAAATAAGGAAAAGAAAAGAAGAAAAGTTCAGAAGGAGGAAAAAATGGTCCTTACCATTCTTTCTCTAAAGTGGCTGAGGTGGTTAGGAAGATAAATTGGTCAGGAACCACCAACCACTCTCTCTGTTAAAGCACTGAAAATCGAGACAATATTTCCCCATGTCTATGCAAGAAAAAGAGATGGAGAAACAATTGGGTGACCTTGATTGGGACCACATGTGTGTTTGGTTCGGTGCAGAAATCCTCAAAGCGTGGGACAAATAAAGACGGGAGAAGTGATCTCGATGGTTTTTGTGAGCCAAGAGCGGGTGACTCCGCTAAGGAGATTACTCATTGGAGTACTAGAAAGGTCGAGTCAAGACACAGCGGTGGGTGACTATCTTTGAATGAAACAACAAACACAGAGAATTGCAGCAAAATTTGGTTTTAGCATTTTGTTTTTGTGTAAATCGTAATCTCGATGGTTTTTGTGAGACAAGAGCGGGTGACTCTGCTAAGGAGATTACTCATTGGAGTACTAGAAAGGTCGAGTCAGGACACAGCGGTGGGTGACTATCTTTGAATGAAACAACAAACACAGAGAATTGCAGCAAAATTTGGTTTTAGCATTTTGTTTTTGTGTAAATCGTAGTAGCTAGTCGGGTTGGCAGACCTGTGAAAGTCTGGTCGTATGGTCATCAGTAGCGTAGCCATATTGTGGCTGTGTGAGCAGTTGCCCGCACCAGCCTCTTAAAATTTTTTATTTTTAAATAAAAATCTTAAATATTTATTCTTATATATATAAGTACCCCACCAGACAGGGTAGAGCCAGGATTTTGTTGAGGAGCGGGCCAAATTATCCACGGGTTGGGTCAAGAGAAGCGATGGTAGGGCCAAAAGGAGCGACGGGTCGGGACAAACTAAAAAAAATTGATTTTTTACATATAATTTTTTTTTTTCTGGGCTCACCCGGGCGGCCCCCCCTCCCTCTGCCCCTGCCACCAGATTTGAATTTGTTTAAATAAGTGCCCCTTCAGCCAATTCTTTTGGCTCCGCCACTGATGAATGATGCTCATGTTGATTTTTATGAAAGTTTTTTTTTTGAACCACAAATGGTGGATACACTATAATCTAATTAATCGGAGTTGTCTACTCTACCAGATAACGTGCCCATTATTACCATCATCTCGCCATAAATAAAAGTTTGGCCATGGATCCTACCACGTGGGGAAACTGGTGTTTGCCTTTGGAAAAAGAAAGGAAGAAAAAAAAAATAGAGGGAAGAAAATATCTCAAAAAAAAAAAGGCAAAAAGTAATGAAACTGTTAACATTGACCGACTGCTTTGTAAAGCATAAAATAGCAGGCACTAATTCGTTTTTGCTTAGCAACGCTCAGGATAAGCAAAATTCTAACCCAATTCACAAATATGGATGGTCTTTTGTCGAAAACATGTATGGATGATGAGATTCCGTTGATACGGAGCCAATTCTATTATTGAACGTTTCAATTCGCGTGCACTGAGCAGAATTGAAGCTACGAATTTGCCAATTATGAGTTGGGTGCTTTAACCATTCAGCCATAGATGCTTCGCGGAGACCTGACCATCAACCGGGCTGTCTTTGTGTAAGTGGATTATGGGGATCTCAAATTTGTTCGACGAACGATATAATCCTCGCATGAATTACCATTTATTCAAAAATATGAACATTTTAGTTATGCGGCTTTCTTCATATCTTAGCATTACTTTTTGATAAAAAAGAATCTTTTACAGATTCTCGCAAGAGCAACCCTCTTCACATGATTTGTGGGGTTGGGTAGGCCCGAACAAACCCATGTTAGTGCTGTTTTCCTCATCAAGAGAGCTCAATTGGATGACTGTTTCTTACTTACAATGGGCTTCGGGGAATGTCGTTAGTTCAAGAACTACTGGAATTGATTGATTCCCCTCACGCTATTATTGGCCTGCCTGAGAAATGTCCAGTGCAGCCTAAGTGCATAGCATAGCTAGTCGGGCTAATAGCATAGGAACAATGTGTTGCTAGTTCAACTCACATTTCATGTGAGTGCTATGTTCCTAGAGTATAAGCGAGGGAGTTTCGCACCAAGTTGGTGATGCATTTTTTCTACACCAGGCCTCAACACATGCTTAGGTCCTAGCTCTCCTCTGGCTTTTGCTTACCTAGAATCAACCTATAAGAGTTCTAAGTGGCTTTTATTATGGAGTTTTACATTGTTGGTGAATAATAAGAGACTGCATTTTACTTTTAATCACCAAGACTATAGATCTCAAATGGGTAACTGTACACTTCCTTAAAGAGGCAGAAGGTTTTAGAAAATTTTTTTGCATCCATCTTATATCAAGATTCACAAGCTCAATAACACATTTTTTTCATGTCCCTTTAGAACTTGTTTGGTAACATGAACACTTTGTAAGGACTTGGCCCATTTTCCTACCAGATGGATCTCAATCCATCTTTAGCAGTTTCTGTTCCAGTTTATAAACCAGGATAACCAACAACTTAACAGTTTCTTAAAATTTTTCATAATTTTAAATACGACAGTAAACTTTTCAAAGGCATTACAGTTACAAATGGTTCTTTTACCAAACAGGCGCTTAAGGGTTATGGGTACTAGTGAGTGTCTTATGAATCTATCATAAAAATTAGGATAGATTCACGAAACACATGAAAAAATATTGTGGCAAAAGATCCCTTAATGCATTGAGATTTGCAAGATGTGGAGAAATTCCACGAGTAATAAGAAGATTGGATCATTCTCTAAGATCTTGACGTAAATCCATTCACTACCTCACAATTTAAGGTCGGGCATCCCATCAAAATGAGTACAAGAGTTGCACCAATTGACACTCATTACGGCGCTAGCAAGTCCCTCAAAACATAATGGCAGGTGAGGGGCCACGGGCCACCCCTGAAGAGAAACTCTCCTCCTCCTTCGCCGGCAATCCGGGAGAAGTGTTGCCCTCTTCCGACTCCGCAGTTTGCGAGACAACCTTGTCCGGAACATCTAATCGCTTGACTCAGCACTTCACTGTAATTTCGGGAAAACAGCACTGAACACAGGTTTCCCAAGGGAAGCCACCAAGTCTTCCTGTTGAGATGTGAGAGTGATGAGTGTCCCTTGGTGGACTTGTCCAAAACTGCCAAACACCACCCGACGGCTTTAATCAAACCAACTCTCGATTAATGTAAGCGTTTAGAAGTCAGTTGAACAGTCTCAAGACTTCTTTGATGCATTATTTTTCATGAACTGTTAGCATGACTGTTTCTGAACAACGGATGAACCAGGCGCCTCCTTTCAAAGAAGCAATGATTCAAATTTACTATCAGGCAAAACCTTATGTACTGACTTGCTTTAATGGCTTCCAAACGCCATTTATGTATGAAACATTCACAAATATGAATAAACTGTTTTAAAAAAAGCAGACACTATATGAGGCTGGAGAAACATGGTGAATAGTGAAACCAACGGGAAAGCAGTGGTGGTGGTGGTGGTGGGGATCATCATGTCACGCAGTGGTGGCCATATGCTTGAAAAAGTAGGGCGCACGCCACCAATTATGGGCCTGCCTATATATATATATATATATATATATATATATATATATATATATATATATATATATATATATATATATATATATATATATATATATATATATATATATATATATATATATATATATATATATATATATATATATATATATATATCAACCACATAATATAATTTGACTTAGACCCAGGGGTAAGGCAGAGAGAGAAGATTCAGCCTCTTCGGATATCTCCCCCCACATAATATAATTTAAGCTTGGAAAGCATTGTTTTGAGGAATGTGATACCTTTATATCCTTTATATGATTAAAGGCAAAGCTAGCCAACAACATGAACCATGATGCTTATCTATAGGAGATGCTTGGATATATAACATGCAGCTTGTGAGCTAGTTCGTTTTAGGACTTGGGGTTTAAGCAAATTAAAAGTATATCCATGAAAATATAAAGCATACTACAACTTACAGCCGTAAACATTGCAGGGGTTTTTGTACAGCTTTTACATTTAGATGTGTTATTCTCGCCATGAAATTCTATGAAAAATAAATGATTCTTAATAATAATATACATACATCAACGGTTACTCAAAATATTTTATATTTCTGCAATATTTCACCCATTCTTTATTTCTTCAATTGGCAGGAAGAAAGTACGTGGATGTTAGGTGGTGAGCAGTGATGAGGTATGCCCCTGGATGGTATACTATCTCCATCAAGATGTTGCCTTCACTAAGGTAGTGTTTGATGGTTAGGGATTTAAGAATTGGAAATATATTTCTGAAAATATATTTCTTGGAATAGAAGAATGAGAAAAATATTTCTGATTCTCATTTTGATGTGTGTGTGATAAGTAAGAATTATGTTTCCAGAAATATATTTCTGTGTTTGATGAAACAGAAATATATTTCTGTGTTTGATAATAAAGAAACATGTTTCCAGATTTACATAATCTTTTGACACAGTTTGTTAAACACACATATAAATAATAAATCATCTACCAAAACACGATCAGTGATAATATGAACATGAACATTTCTAAGCAAGAGCTTCATTATCAAAGTCAAATTTACTGACATAGAATGTCATAATCAAGT